>OY282558.1:12844962-12934008 GCA_958295665.1 Tipula vernalis | reverse complement strand
AAGATCGAATTGGATTATTCGTATTTGGAACGCGATAGTGTAAACTTGTAAGATTATTAGTAATATTTGGTAAGCGATAGTATAAAGATTAAAAGGAATTAAAAAGTGAATTAAAAAGTGTTTTTGTGGAAATAAAAATTATAAGTGAACAGTAAATTTGAGAATAATTTATATAAAGTGATTTTGTGAATTTGTATTAATAAACTGTGTTGTAATAATTCTTGTGTGAAATAAATAAATTCGTTGGTGATAAATTAAATTGAATTGGTTTTATTCACAATCCAGTGATACGAACCTTGATTGACAAGGCAAAAACGTAACAATATTGTTACGTTTTTGCCTTGTCAATCAAGGTTCGTATCACTGGATTGTGAATAATACAAACTCAATTTAATTTATCACCAGAATTTATTTATTTCACACAAGAATTATTACAACACAGTTTATTAATAAAAATTCACAAAATCACTTTATATAAATTATTCTCAAATTTTTACTGTACACTTATAATTTTTATTTCCACAAAAACACTTTTTAATTCACTTTTAATCTTTATACTATCGCTTACCAAATATTACTAATAATCTTACAAGTTTACACTATCGCGTTCCAAATACGAATAATCCAATTCGATCTTGTTCGCCTTTTTATATACACAAACCAAGCTTCTCGAAAGTTCACGACTTTTCCAGTTGGAATAGCGTAGAAACATTACGTAACAATTTTTATCATGGAAAATTCCATTTAGTACAGTAAACATTGAGCTATTAGTTTTACTTATTCTATTACACACTAGGTGTCACCGTCACACTACCCCTCACCTAAGCCTGTTCGTCCCGAACAGGACCGAAATTACCTCCTCGGTAGAGGGCCAGCCTCTCTAAATGTACCGCCATTGGTCTACCTCCTTGTCCTTTTCTTGTCCTGTAGGGTGCCGTCCATAAAGGCTGCACTTTCGCCGATAAATCCCCCTTCTTTTGTTGCGAGTTGTGAAGCCACACTAATTGCCCCTCGTGTAATCCCTGGCCATTTGCCCGTATGGCACATCGAGTTCTCATCCAGTCGCCCGACACTCGCACTCTACCTCGCACAACTCGGCCCTTCTTATCCAATGTCTGCTTAACCTGGTGTTCTTTGGTTTCCTCAATTGTTTTAGATTTCGATGGCAGCTCCTCGCAATGACTGATTGTTACTCGCCTTACTGTGACATCCGTACCGTTAAATTTAAGATTCAGCTCGATGTTATCGCTGCTCAATATTCCTCGTCCAAAATCCAACACAAAGCCATTCATCCCCATGAAGTCCGTTCCCAAAATAACCTCGTCCACAATGTCTGCGACCAGAACTTCGTGTGGGAAAAGAGTTTCGCCGATCCTTATGCTCACGATCTTTTTCCCTTTAATCATTGCACTCTCCCCATTTGCCATTCTTAATTTTAACCCATCAACTAGCTGCACTGCTCCTGCGATCAAATCTTTCCGAACAATTGTGTGGGTTGCTCCGGTATCCAGCGTAATAATACACCTCCTCCCATCAACACCGCCCCTAACTGTGACGCTGCTTCCGCCTCGTGCTTCACTCGTAACAGGGATAAATGTTATGGGGCAACCAGACGGTGAAGCCAGCTTCGGTTCCTTCAAACTGACTTCTAACCTTTCCACTTTACCGACTGTTGCCATCCGCTCATCCGTTCCTTGTTCTCTTCTTCGTGCTCTTTCCACGGAAGATGGTGATCCGTGCCGCTTTCCTCCTGCTTCCAAACAATCTCGCGAGATGTGGCCAATCCTATTACATACCCAACATCTTCGCTCGCTGCTTCTAAACCTTTGTCCCAACCGTTCGGCGTTTGTCCGCATAAAAGGTGGCGATATCATCTTTCTCTGTATAACACTCCGACAGTCCATTGAGATGTGACCCAACTTGTCACATTTCCAACACCTAAGCCTGCCTCTTCCGCCTTTCGGTACCATTCGCTCCCTGCTGCCGTTCTTGTCTGAGTTCATTTGGCGCCTAAATAATGATGGTCTTGTAAAGTTCTGCACAGCCTCGATCGTCAACGCAAACGCAACGGTTTCCGCAAAGGTCGCTTTAGGTGACAACATCACCGCCCTGCGTGTCTCTGGATCTCGAATGCCGTCAATGAATGTGTCAATTTTTAGCCTTTCTATATAATCGGCTGATGTACTGGTATGTGCTAGATGTACTAATCGCTCGATTGCCGATGAAAATTCCTGAAGTGATTCTCCTCCCTTTTGGTAGCGGCTTTTCAATTCCATTCGATAGATTTCCCGCTTGTGATCACTGCCGTACTTCCGATCCAGCGCCTTCATAATTTCGAGATAGCTGCTGCGCTCTTGTTCCGGGATGGTTTGTAAAGCCTCTGCTGCTTCGCCTTTGAGGGCCACTATTAATGCCGCGACACGATGTTCGTCGTTCCAATGATTTTGATTGGCTGCCGTCTCAAATTGAAATTTGAAAATGACGAAAGATGTTGTTCCGTCGAATGTTGGTGGCTTTATCTTGATTGATTGGACGGTTTGTACCACTTGTGTTGTTGTTCCACTTGCCTTGATATCAGTTAGTTCTTTCTCGAGCCGTTGGCATTTTTCTTCAACCTGCTGAACCTCCGTTTTGACAAGTTGAACTTCCTTTTGCAGTTTTTGGTCAACCTGTTGAATCTCCATTTGCAGCTTCTCTACTTCGCCGTGTATGTTAGCAGATAATTCGAGAAGTTTCTCGTCCATTCTCTTATGACCATCAGTAATTTGACTTTTAATTTCTTCTCCTTGTTTCTCCACCCGGTGTTGAAGTTCTTCGTTTGATTGTTTCATAGTCTCCAACTGCCGCACATTTTGTTGTTCCATTTCATTCTTAATTTCTTGGTTTGACTGCACTGCTTGTTGCGCCATTTGATTTTTAATTTCTCCTAGCTGTCGTTCGTTTTGTTGTTTCATTAGACTCATCTGTCCCGTCATCTGGTTCATAGCAGCTATTAACTGCGACAAATCGAAACTTCCAGAATGTTCTTGTGTCTTTTCGACCAACGGTTGTTTATCTTCTGCTTTCTGCTCTACGGTTGCCGCATCCGTTACTTTCTCTCCAAAATCATGATGTTCCGTGTCCAGCCCTTCTTTCTCCATGGCATCACGTAGTCGCGCTTGTAAAGCTGCTTTAGTACCATCAGTAGCCAAACCCCGTTTCTCTAGTTCTCTTTTTAATTCTGGAACTTTTAATTCGTTGAGAATCATTTTCTTTATCTTTTTATTCACAATCCCACCGCTGTCACCAAATGTTACGTTTTTGCCTTGTCAATCAAGGTTCGTATCACTGGATTGTGAATAATACAAACTCAATTTAATTTATCACCAGAATTTATTTATTTCACACAAGAATTATTACAACACAGTTTATTAATAAAAATTCACAAAATCACTTTATATAAATTATTCTCAAATTTTTACTGTACACTTATAATTTTTATTTCCACAAAAACACTTTTTAATTCACTTTTAATCTTTATACTATCGCTTACCAAATATTACTAATAATCTTACAAGTTTACACTATCGCGTTCCAAATACGAATAATCCAATTCGATCTTGTTCGCCTTTTTATATACACAAACCAAGCTTCTCGAAAGTTCACGACTTTTCCAGTTGGAATAGCGTAGAAACATTACGTAACAATTTTTATCATGGAAAATTCCATTTAGTACAGTAAACATTGAGCTATTAGTTTTACTTATTCTATTACACACTAGGTGTCACCGTCACAATATCATCAATTACAGCGCCATCTATCATGAATTGCAAAAAATATTTCACTCAAATCCTACGTATTTTTACCAACGAATTTATTTATTTCACAAAATTTATTACAACACAGTTTATCAATCAAAATTCACAAAATCACTTTATATAAATTATTCTCAATTTTTACTAATCACTTTTACTTTTTATTTCGCACAAAAACACTTTTTAAATCACTTTTTAATTCCTTTTTAATCTTTATACTATCGCTTTCCAAATATTACTGATAATCTTACAAGTTTACTCTATCGCGTTCCAAATACGAATAATCCAATTCGATCTTGTTCGCCTTTTTATATACACAAACCAAGCTTCTCGAAAGTTCACGACTTTTCCAGTTGGAATAGCGTAGAAACATTACGTAACAATTTTTATCATGGAAAATTCCATTTAGTACAGTAAACATTGAGCTATTAGTTTTACTTATTCTATTACACACTAGGTGTCACCGTCACAATATTTTAGTTTTAAAGTTACCCCCACCCCACCTACAAGGTTACTAATATTAACACTAATGTATTTCCCCCGCCCAAATTTTGAAGAGAAACACGAAGAAACGTGCAAATACAATGAGACGGGTATACTCAAAATTTAATTTTTTCCTTTCAAAACGTTACTATGATTTTATAAATTTTGAGCAACATGGTGCAACTTTTACGCGGGTTTTCCATTCCTTTTCACCAAGAAAGTTGTTTGTTGCAGTAAATAGTGCAACGTATTTTTATCATACATCTTTTGTCTTTTAGAAAAGAGTTAAAGATTAAACCTAAAAGATTTTAACCCAAACTAAAATGTAAATATTGCATCTAGCCTTTACAAGTAAGGCTGATATGTACAATTGGGAATATGTCAAAATAAGATATACCCGGCAGCGATGTCATAAAATTAGATTGGCAGCCAAAGCAAATGGCGGTGTTACCATGTTAGCAGGTTTTTGGTTAGCTTAATTCTTCTGTTGTTTATGGCTCACTAATCTCTAATGAAATTATAGGAAAGGATTGCGAATTTAGGAAAGCATAAAATATTCATTTTAAATACATTTTGAGTGAGACATCTATTTGCTGCCAATATCCCAAAGAGCCGAATAATTTCGTTAAACCGACTGGTCTTTGATATACACTTTAGTGTAATTAAATCTAATTACATCGAATCAAACAGTACGTCTTTAAAATATTGAGGTCTGGCACGCAAATATATAAATGTATATATGAAATAAAAAATTTAAATTTTTAATTAGAAAAATTTATTGATTTTTATAACTTTTACTTTTGGTTTCTTTTACAGCCATTATCGATTAACATGTTTTATAACTTATAGTTGACCGAAACATTTAAAGCTGGTCAATATTAAGGCGAGCGTAGAGATCATTGTCTGAAAATGTTATAAGGCGAAATCATTCCGCTGCCCATTGATATTTAGTTCCATTGTAACGAATTTATTTTAAATCAAATTCAATTAAAATTAAATTTTTGATGTAGATAATATCCACTTAAGATTCTCGTTAGATTTTTGTTTTGGTATATCTCTTTATCTTATGTATATATGTATAAAGCGCTCAATTGGACAGATTATAGAGGATAAGACAGCTTAAATACAAAAACAAAACAAAAAATATTTTTAAAAGTTTTCTGTTAAATGGAGAAAATAAAACCAAATTTTGACTTGAGTTGAATTTGTACGAAATATAGAAACACGGCAGAAATTAAAGTATGTACCTACATTTAATATCCAATTACATATCTCCGCAAATGCGGTCATTCATACAATCAACAGGATTACCATTAACGTTTGAATGATATTAAATATTTTTTTGTTTGGGGTGGAATTATTATCAAATTACTCGTACTCGTACATTGCAAATTGCTTCAAATCAAACAAAAACTTTTTGATAATAATTTTTATAAGTGAAATTTGAACTGTTTGAAATTTCAGAAAAAAGTTTTCTTTCAAGTGTTGACCGCAAAGCAAAGCAAAGTATTTTTTATTTTTTTTAAATTTAATCCAACTTTTGTTTGAATTTAGCCAACCAACTTCTTCTTCTTCGTTTGTCTTGAAATTGTGATATGAATTCATAATTAATAATTACAAAAACTTTTATGAGATTTTTGAAATTCTTCAATTTTTAATATTTGTAATATAGGCTAATGTATAAAGAATTTTTAGATTTAATTGGAAATGAATAAATAATACATTTATTATATAGATGTTTTAGGGGAGATAAATTCGGGAGAAGTTTCAGTAGGGTTCGCTTTTACATTAAAAAGTTTCCGAAAATTTTTGCTCAATAACCTTATTTCAAAAATGTTATACGAATGTTAGATCGAAGGGTTGATTATAAAACAAAACAAAAAAAAAAATGTTGAGAGATTTATTTTCTAACTTTCCGTTGAAATCGCAGACGAACATTTTCATTGCTACTTGCTGGTTTGGCAAATTCTACGATCTTTAATTGGTTCCACAAATCATCGTCTTATGAGTACATACTATACTGTTCTATACCCATTTTATATTCGATTTTTCGAAAAAGCTATAGCACTCACATGACGAATAGCCAACAACATTGATTGATTGTTTTCTTCAACTATCCGCAAGAAACTTAAAGTTGAGCTCTTAAAGTCATGAAACTAAGGCGTGCGACTTCTTTACGCCGTCTTGAGTAATTAAAACAAAAATTTATGTATGTTTAATTAATTGGAGGCATAAAACAAATTATGATCATTTTTAATACTATAATTAATTATTCTATTTACAATCATATTTAATGATTTTAGAAAAATCATGTTAAATTGGCCTAAATTTTCACTCATTAGCAATGTTATTAGATTTAATTATTAAAATAGACCAATTTTTAATGTTAACGTCAAGACAGAAAATTCAATTTATGAACATAATTTGACTTTTAGCACTACAATTAATTATAGTGACATGACTCATACAGTCGTGGATAGAAAATTAGGAACGGGAAAAAAATCATTAAAAGTTAAAACTGTAACCTACTTGTATTTTCAGTATTTTATTGAATTCAATAGACGTTCACAAACAATAAGAAATAAATTAAAATTAACCAATGCTGCACTTCAAAAATTCAAGAAAATAAAATAAAAGATGGTCACAAAATTAGGGACACAAAAGAATAACATTCTTAAGGTCTTAGAATTTAATCTTGGCATAGAGTGTATTAAGTCCCGACATCGTTCCACTAGTAAATGTCTCTGTTTCGCAGAGAGTACGGACCACATCTGTATATAATAAAAATGGCTAAAGGAGGTTAGCATCGAATCAGTAATAAATATTATGGATTTCAACGAAATTTTTTTGACAGGTCGGCGACCCAATCTGTAAGATCAGTTGGTAAATAATATCTATAATCAAATTGAATAATTTTGTGCATATCGATTAAATATTATGGGAAGAACTTTTTTGGATTATACTTTATTTCAGTCATATCCATGTTGAAATAATGTCCTATCCGGTGCTAAGAATTATGATATTACCTTCAGTTTGAGCGAAAATGTTCTGAAACTGAACGACAGATTGGTAAAGATTCGCTGGTCAATATATTTAGAAGTCTAAATGGCGTACTATTACGTTAAGTTATTACTGACTTACTGGCTTAGCATTAATCAGTATTACCTTAGTAACTTTATATTTCGGTTTTTTATACGAGACTGGTTCATTAATGGCCAATCATACTTGTTGCGTATTTTTTAGCTTCTTTGCGGGCCACATCTATCTTAAGGACCTTTCAAAGGAGCTGAATTCGATTTGAACTCAAAAATTGTGCTTAGATTTCGATGATTGATATGTAGGTACCTCTAACAATAGCTGTTAGTACATGTAATAGTTGCGCCAACAGGTATTTGGATCGCTCAATTATTTCTATGCATTTTGTAGAAAATTGATTTTTTTTGAAATTCACCTTAAAATAGAACACAAATTCTGAGCCAAGAAAATCGAAAATCTTGAATTGTTCTCCGGTTCCGATAGTTGATACGCTACATATATATATACATACATATATGGGTAATTTTTGGGCAGCAGTGACTGAACTTCATGAATTTTGATTTGTTTAGTTTTTGGTGTACGTGTAGTTGTTAAAAAAATAAAAATAAAGTATTTTTTATTTGTTTGATATAGGGTGTGTATTGCGCACAGGATGGTCCCAAAGAATCGCAAAAATAGTGAAAAATGCCATTTGGAGTAAATTTCAAAGGCAAATTTATGAATTAAAAACTTAATCGATTTTAAATTTTTTTTTTGTGTTAATTAGAGTGAATATCAAAATTATAAATTCTTATAAAATTAAAATCAAAATTAATTTTTTTTGATCCGATATATAACGGTAAAATATTAAATGAGATATTAAACTAAATATACCATTATTTTTTTTAATTTTTTTTTTGGTCAAAATAAAGCTCAACTAATTAGCTTTTACATACTCAAATATGGCACTAGCGTTATTTTTTGTTTTTAAACTACACTAATTTAAAGTTTACTAGTTCTCCTCTCGTAATACAATTTATAATTTAATTTCTCATCTCAACATTGTTGACCAAATTAAGGGTGTAGACCAGTGCTGTCGTTCTGAAAATTTTAAACGAAGTACTTTCAAATTTTCATGGGAGTATTTCTAGACAGAAGGGAGTGTACACGAAATAAGATAATTAGACCTTAGCCATAAATTTTGTTAGCTCTTTATCTATTTTACTATTAAAGCGTTTAGCTCTGTATACTGCTCTAGCTAAATAGTTTTTAACCCGGTTACAACTCTTCACGAGATCACAGATATTTTTAGATTATCGTTTTGGGAGTTTTAAGTTTTTATTGTAGAGAAGAATACCGACCAGCGAAACCGTAAGTGAAATTTTTAATTTTTAACTATTTTTACCTAAATTTTACGTTTTTAGTGAAATTTTAATAAAATCTAATATAAAATAGAATTTTTGACGCTCTGAAAATTTCTTGGGTCACCTTATTTGGGGTCGCATTTGTTTTAATAAAATAAAAGCCAAATTTAATAAATATTACGAAACACCGCTAATGATACTTTGGTTGATGCCATTTATCAGAAACATTGTTTCCCTAATTTTCTTTTTTTTAGGTGGCACGTTTGTGGATGGATTTTAATATATTATATATCTGAGATTTGAGATATTAAATCGATTCTTTAAGTAGTTCCTAATATAATATTTATTAATTCCGGCTCTGGAAAATTCCTTTGGCCATATCATCCGAAGTCGGACTTCTTAATTAAACAATGGTTCAAATACAGAATATTTTTGAGTTGAAATTTAAATTAAAAAAAGATATTCACCAAATTTATTCGTATATACTTAGCTAATTCAGACTAGTTTCCAGCATCAAATGGATGGAACAAACACATTTGTTGAGATGAGATAATGGGATTTTGACAAGATATATCAAACTCTGACAGTAATATAAAATTCTGACAGTATCTGACGAATTCTGAGATGGTTTAAAGAATTCTAATGAAATATTGTGAATTCCGACATAATACGTGGAATTCTGACATGATAGGTATACCAAATTCTAAAAGATTTATCGAATTCTGAAAGTATAAAGCGAATTTTGAAATGATATATCGAATTCTGACATATGATATTTCGAATTCCTACATGATGTATAGAATCCGGATATTAAGTCAAATTCTGAGACGACATATTTAATTTTGACATCATGTGTCGAATTTCTACTTAATTCTGACAGATATATTGAATTCTGATAGTATATAGCGAATTGTGAGATGATATATCGAAATCTGATATGTTACGCCGAATTCTGAGATAATATATCCGAATTCTGAAATATTATATAGAATACTGATATGATAGGTATACCAAATTCTAAAAGATTTATCGTACATAACGAATTTTGAGATAGTATATCGAATTCTGACATATGATGTTTCGAATTCTTACTTGATGTAAAGAAATCGGATATTAAATCGAATTCTAAGACAACATAATGAATTTTGACATCATGTGTCAAATTTCAACATATTCTGACAAAAAAATTGAATTCTGATAGAATATAGTAAATTCTGAGATGAAATATCGAATTACAACATTATGTTTCGAATTCTTACATGATATATAGGGTTCTGATATGGTATGTCGAATTCTGAGATGATATATCCAAATTCTGACATATATGTCATATTATATAGAATTGACATGATAGGTATATCAAATTCTAAAAGATTTATCGAATTCTTACAGTATACAACGAATTTTGAGATAGTATGTCGAATTCTGACATATCGAACATGACATAAAAAAGTGACACAACTCAAAAATTGACTTTTTAAGATATTTCGTCAAAAGTGGTCATAGTTATTTTACAAAGCGGGAGACGGCTTAATTTTCCGATCTTTTTTTTTTTTTGATGCTCATAGAGAATAGTACGGTATAATCGAAATTAGCATTTTTATTTTGCTCTCCTGAAAAATTTGAAATTTTGAGTTGTCAATATTCTTTGTCACGTGCGATGTATGTATATCAAATTCAGACGTATTATATGGAATACTGACATGATAGGTATACCAACTTCTAAAATATTTATCGAATTCTGACAATATATAACGAACTTTGAGATGGAATAGCGAATTCTGACATAATTTGTAGAATCCTTACATTACATATGAAATATAATGAATCTTACAGTTTGTATCGAATTCTGAGATGATATATCGAACTCTGATATATGTTTCGAATTCTTACATGATGTATAGAAAATGGATATTGGGTCGAATTCTGAGACGACACATCGGATTTTGACATCATGTGTCGTATTTTGATATAATTCTGACAAAAATATTGAATTCTGATAGTACATATGTATAATGCGAATTCTGAGATGATATACCGAATTATGACATTATATTTCGAATTTTTACATGATATACTCGAATAGAATTCGGATATGTTATATTGAATTCTGTGATGATATATCGAATTCTGACCTGAATAAGATACACATGACGAATTTGGAAATGATATGTCGAACTCTGAGATGATAGATCGAATTCTGATAGTAAATGGCGAATTCTAAGATGGTTTATTTAAGCCTAACGCGATTCTCCGAATACCGACATAATATATAGATTTCTGATAGTAACTATAAGTACTCATACTAATGATATTATGACCGATACCATAAATCACAAATTAGAATTGTGTTTTAGTGAAATTTTATATCGGAGATGTTAAGCCGATTCTATATAAATAGTTCCTAGGTTAGGTTTGGGTGGCGGTCCACAAAGACCGTAGCCATAAATAGTTCCTAACCTTAAACATATTATATCACACAAGACGAATGAAATTTCCCACAGCACACTGCATAAATCCAGACTTCCATACAACTTTCCAGTCTGGAAATTTTAAATGACTGCAGAAATTATTTTACAGTATTATTTTTATATAGAAGTGCTAATCTAAGCTTAAAGAATTTTATTTTCCGTACATCGTTTTTGTGTGGTAATTTTTGTATTCAGGAGGTTCTAATCTAAATGTTTAGTCAAAGCTGAAACATTTTTTTTTGGTAAAATCAGGTGACGTCTGTCATGTTTGAGTGTATCTGAAGTTTTAAAGTTGTAAGTTGTAAAAACTCGAAATTATCTGTTTATAAGTTTTACCAGCTAACATTCAGATTCTGAAAAAATAGCCGTGTGAAGTAGAAATAATTTAGTTCGCAAATTTTACATGTTTGAATTGATATTGTTTGCTAAAATGACTGATTCATTACTGCAAGAGAAAGGTTTTATGGATTTATGCCTGAAAATGACAGGAACCATTATAAATTGGCTTTGAAAAATACTTTATGAAAAAGCTAGATATCTTCCAGAATATTATAATTATTGCAAGCAAAAGCCGATAACTTAAAATATTATGTAAAAGTATTATTAGAATAGCAGTTATTAGAACAGGGGAGTACAAAATGAAATAGCGGAGTACAGGAGTAAGCACTAAGCGAAAGTAGTACAAATACTCCGATTGTACTCACTTCGACAGCACTGGTGTAGACCAATAGTCAGGGTAAATAAAATAAATTTGATAAATAAACGCATTTACCTGGCTCAAAAAGAGGATTAATGAACCATAAACGGTAAATGTTTATATTTAGACTATTAATTTCATATTATTATACGAACCATGACGGCATTACCCCAGCCTAAAAACATCTAAACATTTATTTTTAATTGCACTAATGTTGCCAAATAAAAGTTTCTGTCCAACGCTATATAAGTAGTACTGTGCTTATTATGCAAAACATTCTATAGCCCCGTGTATCATTGAAGTTACAGTGAGTCATAAAAAAAATATTACTTGTGAATATCTGACAAAATTGTTTCTGAATTTTTATTAAAATTTTAACTTAGAGGAGTGTATTCTTGATAATGTCTTCATATTATCGTTGCTGTAAACCATTTGTTAGTGCAAAGTGCAATAATAAGTTGAGAGCTGTTAATGAGTACGCTAGAGAAAGGATTGTGTATTTGAATCCAGCTCGAGAATTAAACAATAAATTATACATTTGTAATACGTGTTACATAAAACTAGGATAAATAAAATTGGATTCAACAAACACTGCAGATAAAAATGAAGAAACGATCGAATATCCGATTGCTGGAAGCAGCTCAGCAGATTTTAATTTAGTAGATTCAGAATTAAGGAAAGTAGAACAGCTTGAATTAATTGATAGTATCAACCAACATGTGCAACCTCATATGATGGAGCAGTTCTCACCAATAAAAAGAAAATTATGTAAGAAGGCCGGATATCTTAAACGAAAATCAAGTCGACAGCGATTTATAAGCAGTTAAATTGCGATGAGGAATCAACGTGCTCCGAAAAGGAAAAGGATTTCGTATACCAGTTCGATGAAGGAGATTATGAAGACAAGAAGAAATTATTAATATTACTACCAAAGCAGATGAAACATCACGAAATTCAAGATTATTTTAAAGAAGGTGCTACCCGTTATTTAATTGATCACTGCAAGGATCTTCAAAGACATAATTGTACGTTCTCTTCAATAACTAAAACCAGTATCCCTAAAAATAAGATATCAGATACTGTACGGAGCTTAGTAGAATCCTTTTTTGAGGATGATGAAATAAGTCGAATGATGCCGGGGAGGCAGGATGTTCTTCAGAATACTCAGAAGAGGGTATTACTATGTTCTCTAAATGAGGCCTACATCGAGTTTAAATCTCGTCACCCTGGAGTTAAAATAGGATTTACAAAGTTCACACAACTACGTCCAAACCACAACATAATGTTTGTGTTTGTCTTATACACCAAAATATGAAGCTGATGTTCGAAGGCACTATAAAAGCAGTTCACCCCCGAGGCAATAGTCAATTCCCGTTTAAAAATTACAAAGATTTAATTTCATTCGTTATGTGTGGTGATGAACAAAAACAAGAATGTTACATTAAAAAGTGTAAAGTGTGCTCTAAAAATTTGGAAGAACTTGAAGAATTGTTGCGTAAATGCTTCAATAACAGTGATGTGTCAAAAATTAAGTATTAGAAGACCAAATGACAAAGTTTATAGAAAAATTTATTCATAATTTAACCAAGTTAATACCTCATCATTTTATATCAAAAGAGCAATCAAAATTTCTTAAAAAAAAAAGAATCTTTACAAGAAGGGGATCTGCTTGTATAATGTTATTTCGCGGAAAATTATGCTTTTATCGTATAAGATTCAGTACAAGGTTATTACTGGAATAATGCACAAGCGATCATTCATCCGTTCGTTATTTATTACAAGGATCCTGAGAGCAGTTCAGTGAAACATGCTACTTTCATTATTATTTCTAATTGTATGGAATACGATAGCATCGCAGTACATCTCTTCGAAACTAAAATGATTCAATTTATAACAAAAGTAATAACATCGAACATCAAAAAGATTTTCGATATGTCTGACGGAGCTATAACACAATATAAAAAAAAAAAATAATTTAATTAATCTAAGCCATCATGAAGAAGATTTTAACATCGCAGCTGAGTGGCATTTTCATGCTACCAGTCACTGCAAAGGGGCGTGTGATGGTGTTGGTGGAACATTTAAAAGAGGTGCCTATCGCTACAGTTTAACAAAGGGATCAATTCAAACTTCACAACAACTATACGAATGGAATAGATCATTGAAATCAACAATGTATTTTGAATATGCCACGAAAGCAGAGTTTGATGAAGTCAAATTACACTTGAAAAGTCGTTATCAAAGCGCAATTACGATTATCATTGTTTTATACCTAAGGAAAAAAATAAATTTGTTACTAAATCATTTTCAAATTCACAAATCGTTAGTGAACATTATATTTCAAATTAAATTTATAAATTGAGCCATACATTTTTATTGTTTTTATCCTTATTCTACCGTCTAACCCTTTCGCCAATTTTGCTTTGTTTTTGTTCGACATGGTCGCAAACTGCGAAGAAGCGAAATCAAAAACTTTCTTGAAACGAGATTCATTCATATTTTACTTACGTTGAGTATTTATTAAGAATGCCTTATGTTTGAATTAGTGTAATTTAAAAACAAAAAAATAACGCTAGTGCCATATCAGAACCATCTTGATATGAATAGAGCCGGCATGTAAAAAATGAACTTAAAATAAAGGACATAGAAACACTAAAAAATAATTTATTTTCATAGAGTTTGTATGAAAAAACGCAATTTCGATTGACGAAAAAATATGAATTAAAAATTAAACCCAGATAAATAGTTTTTAATGAAATCACTAATAAACAAATCAATGACTAACTCATTTAAAGCACAGATTCTCAAGCTTCCCCATTTTCCAGATATAATTAAAAGAAAATAAGGGAATTAAATTAAAAAACGTTCTACAACAACAACAATATGTATTAAAAAGAGAATATTCTATTTAATGACGTCATCACTTATTCACAACTAAAATCAATGGTAAAAAAAGACAATACGTTGAACAGCCAAAATTAAAATAAATTAAAGAGAGTCAAAGAGAAAAAATGATAATAATATATGCATTTAGCGAGAAGAAATCAAAAAAATCAAATCAACCAAGATAGTTATGCATCACAAATAAACGACATAACCAACGAACATTAACTGTAATATAAATGCCTTATTTATTTCTCAAGTATCAGAAATATTATTTAAATTAAGAGTCACTTCTGAAAATAAATACAACATGATTAATATTTGGCATCGATTTTAATTCCCAAAAATTAATGACCCATTCAAAATAAGTTTTTGTTTAGAATATTTGAATTGTCATAACATTTGAGAGCGGTGTATAAAATAAAATAACTCTTACTTATTATTCCCATTCATAGATGTCACTTAACACATAAATAGGACGTGTCCGATTTCTGTGCGAAATAATTTTTTTGTGATAAATTAATGTTAAACTGTACGCAACCAAATTATCACAGCACCGGTGTGTTATAATTTTGACATGTCCGTAATAATTCTTGTTTCTGTGCCGGTGAAATAAACAAAATAAGTTTTATATAATTTAATTTTATTTTATTTATATAATATAATAAGTTCCAGCATTTTCTAGTGTCCAGCATTTTGTGAACAATATCACAAACTGTGGATCTTGACAGGTTCATTGCTGCACCTACAATTTTATATCGTTGATTTTATAGCGCCAAAAAATTATGATATGACGAAATTTTTTTTGTTTACTTTTCTCTTTTTATCGCTTGTACATTTTTTTGTATTGCGTGTAGCTCTAAGTGCCAACAAAAAAATGTTGGAAAAAAATGTTGGTACGTCTAAATCGGCTATAACTCTCTACGTACAATTTGTCGTTTGTTGTATTTCCAAATGTCAATTTTGTTTGTTTGTTTGTTTGTCTTTTAAATTTGCTCAGGTCAGATCTTTCAATCCATAAGACCAGTGAGTTGAGAACAGCCCAAAATTTCCAGAGACCACTCAGGGGAGGTTCTGGAGGGTTGAATGAAGTGTACATAAATTAATTAGATTTATAAATTAAATAAGATAAAACATAATTATATAAAACAAAGTTTAATGATTAAATTAGATTAAATTAAAGTTATTAAATAAAAATATTAGAGAGAAAATAAAGGATACATAAAAATAAAAGAATTGAAATTAAAAATAAGTTTATAATTCATAATTTTTTTTTTTTTTTAATTTTTAATTTAATTTTTTTTTTTTTTTTTTTTGATTTTGATATTAATTTTTTTTTTTTTTTTATAAAAAAAGTGTTTATATTAAATTAAACAAAGTTCATAAATCTTAATATTATAATAAAATGAAATAAAATGAAATGATTCTAAAAGAAAGATCATTGTGTGAAAAAAGTCAATAAAAAAGTGTAGTCTTAATTCATAGTTTATAATTTATTCCATCCACAAAATCACACAATATTTTATACTCTTCCATTCTTTGATCCTTTAAGATGTCTAATAAGGATTTTCTGTATAAAAGAGGGTAGTTATTTCTTATATTGTTATATATAACACAATCGTTAATAATATGTTCGTTATCTTCTACGGTGTTGCAAATCTCACAATTAGATGTAGATTCAAGTCCCAAAAGGAATTTAAATTTCTTGTTAACTGTATGACCAGAGATTAATCTGTAAATTAACCTGGTTTGACAAGATGTAAAGTTGGAGTCTTTGAATAGGAAATATGATCTTGGAGAAGGACAAATTTGTTTATAAAAGTGGCCGGATGAATTACACATTAATGTGTAGTTTTCCTTCCACTTATTATCTATGGACCTGGAGATATCGTTAAATAGGTCTGTGAGGGTAGGTTCATTATTAAGAAAGTGAGTAGGTGAAAAAACTGCTTTTTTTGCTAAACTATCTGCTATAGTATTTCCTTTTAAGCCACAGTGACCCGGGAACCAATGAATGACAAAATTTTTAATTTGGTTATGGCCGATAGTATCAATAATTTGGTTTTCATAGTGTCTATTTGTATAGTGTAATAGAGCTGTTTTTAATGAGATACAAGAACTTTGAGAGTCAGTAACAATGATGATATTTTTGTTTTTGATGATTAGAGATATGGTAATTCCAATTTTAATAGCAATGGTTTCGATATTTTTAATATAAGTAGGGTTATTTAGTTGGATAGCAAAATTCCAATTTTTGTCCTCAACAAAAATTCCAATTCCTGGTTTATTGTTAATTATGGAGCCATCTGTGTAAATTTTTGCGAAATTATAATATTTGTTAATTTCAGCCATGGATAAGGCATATTGTTCCGAATGGTTTATGAAATTTTTATTTGTAATTCCATCAATATTTGTTATAATGCTAAAATTAGAAGGAGAAGTTTTTTTAATATGAAAAGGTTTAATTTTGGAAAGAAAAGAATAGTTAGAATATAAGTCATTAAGTTTAGGAAGAGAACTATTGTTTTTAATGTCGTTATCGATTTTGGAATTATTATACAGATTTTTTGTAATGTAAATTAGTGATTTTTTAGTAAAATCTAGATCTGAGGTTGTTTCTAGGGATTCGGATAAAATAGCCGGAATCGGAGTGGTTCTTAAGAAGCCTAAACAAGCTCTCAGACAAGCATTTTTAATAGATTGACAGATATTAATATCTTTTTTATATTTAGTGTCTGTGAAAACATAAGTGTATTCAAGTTTTGATTTAACTATTGCTTTAAAAATATTGATCATTGTTTCGGGATTTACACCTCCATTAAAATCGGTGAGGGTTTTAAGTAAATTAATGGAATTGGAAATATTTGCTTTTAAGTTTGTGTAATGATTTGATAATGAAAGTCTATTTGTTAAAGTTGTACCCAGTATCTTAGTAGTTAATCTTTCTTCTATATTGATATTATTAATTTTTAAATTTAGAGATTTTGAATTATTTTTGTTAGTGAATAGTCTTAAAAAATGAGATTTATCAGTGTTAATTTGTAGTTTTAAAGATTGTAATTTATCAGTTAATGAGAGTAAAGTAGAATTTGCTATTAATTGTAAATTATCATGGTTATCAGCAGAAATTACTATGCAAATATCATCGGCATATTGAAAAATTTGTGAATAGTGGTTATTGATGTCGTGTAAAGAAGTGGTATATATATTAAAAAGGGTAGGACTCAAACAGCTACCCTGAGGAATGCCTTTATTAGTGTAATGAATGGAAGCTTGATTGATATTTTGAATAGAAATAATTCTATTTGTGAGAAATTGAGAAATCCAATGAGTAATGTTATTAGGGAAATTGAAGTTTTTAAAAGTGTTTAATAAAATATTTTTATCTACATTATCAAAAGCTTTGGAAATATCAATGTTAATTAAAACAATTTTTTTTTGTTTTTGTTTAAGGGAGTTGATGAAATTAAACATTTCTACAAAATAATCAGTGATACTTTTATTTTTCCTAAAACCAAAATTAAAATAGTTGAGAGTGTTATGGGAGATTAAATGGTCATTAATTCGTTTTAAAATGAGTTTATTGAAGATTTTTGAGAAAATTGGTAACAGGCAAATAGGACGGTAATTAATAATGTTTCGATCATCTTTCCCCTTTTTTAAAATGGCAATAATATAAGAAGTTTTCCATTTAGCTGGGTAAATTTGATTATGCCAGATGTTATTAAAATGGTTTGTAATAATGTTGATTAAGTCAGGATTAGTGGAAATTAACTGTTTAATGATTTTATATGAGATTTTATCATATCCTGGAGCAGTATTATTGGAGTTTTTAATAATGTCAAGAATTTCAGAGTTATTAAATTCCGCAGGATTAATAGGATTGAAATTATTAGAGAGATTAAAATGAGATTCAAAGGAGACAGGAAAATTATAATTTAAAAATTTATTTGCTAGTATAGGGTCTTCTAGAATTATATAATTGGATTGTTTTTTATTTTTAATTTTATTGATATTGTTCCAGAGATCGGAATTGTTAGTTTTATGATTTATACTCATCAAAAAAATGTTCCAAGATTTTTTCTTTTCTCTTCTGGTTGTTAATTTAAGTTTTTGTACCGATTTTTTTAGTTCAATAGCGGTAAAAATATTTTTGTTTTGATTGTAAATTATTTGTTTGTGTTTTTTGATGGTCCATAGTCTCTGGATAAGGTCGTTCCACCAGGGTTTAGGTTTAAATGTATTTTTACTTGTGATGATAGAAGTGTTTTCAGAAATTAAATTTTCTAGATATTCTTCAACATTGCATTTATCATCAATATTATTTAGATCAAAATCTCTCAATACTTTTGACCAGTTTGTGATTTGTTTTTTTTGATAATAGTTTAGTTTATAGTCAATAAGTATTGGGAGATGATCACTTCCTAAATTGATGGGATCAATTTTCCATGAGAGTTTTCTGATTAAACTGGTTGAGCACAAAGTGATGTCTAATGCTGAAGAATTATTTCTGTAAAGATCTTGTCTAGTGTGAGATCCATCATTCAATAAAAAGACGTTATTAGCAGTGATTATATCTGCAATTTTATCGCCGACTCTGTCGTGAGTAGGGGGTAATGAACCATCCCAAAGACTATTATGAATATTTATGTCTCCCGCTATTAAACAGTTATCTAGATTTTGAGTGATGAGGTGTTCAAATTCATTAATGATTTCCTGCGGCCTAATAACCGAGTTATTATAAAAAGATAAGATATTAAAATCAATATTTTTAAATTTGATGTTAATTTTGAAAGCTTGAAAACGGGTGTAATGAAAATTTAAATTAATAGACTTCCAAGAAAGTTTTTTATGTATTAAAAAACCTACTCCACCAAAACCATCTGGTCTGTCATCAGTAATGAGATTGTAATTATTAAAAATTAAATTACTATTTGGACTTGTCCATGTTTCGGATAAAATAACGATATCAATGTGATTGGATTGAATATAATGGTATAGTAAATCTTTGTTACTATTTAAACTACGAATATTAATTTGTAAAATTTTTAAAGACTGCATAATGAATGGATAAATGAAAAGAAAACGAAAATGGCAAGAAAAATTTATTTTTTAATAAGTGTATTTAGTTTAATTTTTAGAGAGTCTATGTTAGCCGGATTTTTCTTAAAGTCATCGGAATTATCTAAGAGTAATTTAACGTCATTAAAGATTGAATCTCTTTCACTTAGTTGACTTCTTAACTCTTTTACTAATTCATTTAAGATATTAATTTTCCTAGCTTCAAAATTCATTAAATTATTATTGGGCCAAGTTTGATTATTATTACTTATGTCGTTTTTGAAATCTATCGGTTTTGGAATATTTTGTTGACTACCATAAAGGTGGCTTTTAGATTCTCTATAACTTGACTTGTTAATTATCATGTGCTCTCTAATTTGTTTCTGTCTGAATCTTTCGTTACATTGGAAAAAATTAGTAGCATGGCCCGTTCCACAATATTTACAAGACACTATCTTGTCACAATCATGGTCGGCCTCTATAGTTTTAGCACATGTAATACATCTATTAATTTTTGATCTGCATCTAGTGGCTGTGTGACCGTAATTCAAGCATTTTTTGCAGAATAACGGGGTAGGAATAAAATAATCAACTTTTAATAAGATGTTGTCGTAAAGGGAGACATTGTGTGGAATAATTCCTGAATCGAAAGTGATTTTAACTGATTCGATATCTTCGGCTGTTTTGGTGGTATTATTCCATCTAGTCATCCTTTCTATTTTTGAGATATTATATTTTGATTTAATATTTTCTTTAATTTCATCAATTGAGAGTATAATAGGAATATTCCTAACAATACCGATTGAAGAAGTGAAATTTTTTGGTATGTATGTTGTATAATTATCAAATTTATGGAAAGCTTCGGATTTGACACAGTTATTTGCGTCTTCAAATTTGTTGAAAATAACTTTGGCCACATTTTTACTAACCATTGAGATATTTTTGACGTCATTGAACTTGTTAAATTTGATTGCTTTACCTAATAAAACTAAATTTAAATTCTCTTTACTCACGAAAACGGCAAATGGGCCGAGGTCTAATTTGTTATATAAATTGATTTTGGTTTCGGTGTTAAGCGTCATGTTTGAAATATTAGATTGATCCATAGATATATCTGAAGTAGGCAAAGTGGGAGTTATTTCATTATATGACGCATTTGCGACTTGCTTATTAATTTGTTTTCTTTTCAAGTCCTTATTACGCATATTATTATATTCACTGTTTTCTATTATGTTATTATTAATGACGATTTTGGATTTTTTATTTTTATTTATTACATTTTCAGAATCAGAGTCGGAGAAATCACCGGAAATTGGCAGAGGTGCAAAGTACTGCGTACTTTGCCCCTCCTTGCTTGTATTGGATGGATTTACTATTTTGTGGATGGAAAACAACTATGAAAAGACTTACCCGAAAATAAACAAACAAAACAGAATAAAATTATTAAGATATTATTTAAATTCAAAAACAATTAATTAAATTAAATGAAAATTTTAATTTATAAACACTTCACTAAAAAAGGACGCTCACACAATAAAGTTTCGAGAAAGAATCATTTTTTGAACACCACGTTGTTTTTGAATGTCAATTTTATTATGTCAAAATTATTTCAGTATTCGGACAGCAAATGAACTTATTTCAAATATGGAAGAGACAATTATTTTACTAATGTCAAATTTATCACAAAAAAATTATTTCGCACAGAAATCGGACAAGTCCATAAAAACAACAGGGATTCGGGCTGACTAAACGATTTGAAAGAAAACTTTTCACGTAAAATTACCATAATTTCTTTCATAGCAATGGTTTAATTTTAGTAAATTTATAGAAAAATTATATTAAATTAATTATTATTACAATTTAGTTATTACTATAGAGGGAAGCCACCAAAAATATGTTTAGCCGAATCAAAAATCAGACCGATTTTAGAATCCGACCGGTTCGATCAGCTATTTGATTTTTTTTATATGTTTTTAATAGTAGGCGACATCTATGGTTTAAACAAAAGTCGTTAATAAAGCATTACCACATGATATGAATCTGTATTCGGGCAGATTTTTGCCATGTGGCAATTCTTTTAGAAGGGGACTAAAAAGAGATGGTTATAATTGTTTATAAATTTTATGTTATGACGTATTTTACAACAACAACATTCCATAAAAGTTTAGCAATAGTTTATATTCCAAGAGGATTTTCACTAAGAAATAAACATTTTCCAGATTCGATTTTTCAATCAAATAAAATTACATGTTTTATGAACATTTTCGTATAAAAATAATGTAAAAGCTCATAATTCTTACAGACTAAAAATGTAAATGAAAACAATCGTTTTCCCATATAGTTTCATAGTAAAGAAAAAATTTTATGTACTTTATTTTAAGCTGAGTAAAAAATACAGTTAATGTGGAGGCTCTTATTTATAGAGTAGGCTCTGGCCATATTTAAGTATGTAAAAGCTAATTAGTTGAGCTTTATTTTGACCAAAAAAAAATTGAAAAAAAAAATGGTATATTTAGTTTAATATCTCATTTAATATTTTACCGTTATATATCGGATCAAAAAAATTTAATTTTGATTATAATTTTATAAGAATTTGTAATTTCGATATTCACTCTAATTAACGCAAAAAAAATTTTGTAATCGATTAATTTTTTAATTCATAAATTTGCCTTTAAAATTTACTCCAAATGGCATTTTTCACTATTTTTGCGATACTTTGGGACCATCCTGTGCGCAATACACACCCTATATCAAAAAAATTAAAAATATTTATTTTTATTTTGTTAAATATTACACGTACACCAAAAGTTAAACAAATCAAAAATTATGAAGTTCAAATTTCCAAAATTTTTGCTGTTTTAAAATGAAATTACTCGTATACTTTGTTTGTTGAAATAAAATAGTTAAAATACGAAATAAAACAAAAATTTTCTCTAATGCGGGCCTCAAACGATCAAAACTTTTATACCTAATATACACCTGTCCCTCGATTAACACGGATTTGATTTAACACGGTCAACGAATTGAGACAAAGTCTTGATTAACACGCACAGAAGTTTCGCCGCGTTAATCAAGTACCGTGTTAATCGAGGGACGACTGTATTAGTCTCGGTTAACACGGTTTTGAGTTAATTTGGCGGAACGTAATTACCATGTTAATCGAGGGACAGGTGTACTAAATATGCAAATACTTACATAAATTTAATTTAATATTCATATTTGCATAAATGCAATGCTATTTGCGAGGTAATTGTTTCGTTTTCTTGGTTATTTACACCAAACTCAAATGTTGACAACTCTTCGTATTGATTCTTTGTCAATAAAGTATCTCAGAAGACCAATAGTATTGTAAATATTTTATCAATATTAAAAACCTTTTGGTTTTCATCAAACCATCGCCACGTCCTTACATGTTCAATAATATTGCCAATACTGAAATATTGGCAATAGATATTGATCATCTGAGGCTCGCTTAAAAACTCTTTAAATTTGAAAAGTTATTTTAAATTAAGTGGGAAACGTCACGTCTTCATCCGGACGAAAACATTTGAAAATAAAAATATAATTTGGCGGCTTCTATCGTATGAAAATTGGATTTCTTTATTTCCTCTCAGTTATTATTTAGTGCAATTGTTATTGTAAATGTCTCAAGTAAACAGCTAAAAGTCATTAGAATCAGTCAGAGACTGACATCTACAAATGAAACGTAAATTAGAACATAGTATAAATATATACAGTAGAACCATCATACGAACAAAATATTTAATCGATGAAGTTCCAGGGAGCCTATTCTCGAATTCCACATCCATTTTCCACATGTGGACATCTGTCAAAGTTCACACAAAAACGTTCGAAAATTGTAATTCGTATATATAAAACACATGCGGCATGGACATTTTCCTATATGGGGAATTTTTTCCACCCGCTTATACCCATTCGGAAATATTCCCTTAGTACCGAAAAAATTCAATTTTTATGAATTTTGACAGATGTACACATGTGGAAAATGGATATGAAATTCGAGAATAGAGCCCCAAATGTCTGATCGATCGCATTTAAATCTTAAACCTGCATTCACAGTATTGTTTTCGCTCTGCGTTTCGATCTTGTTTTGGACTTATCGTTATACAACAACAACAATTATTTAATTTTTTATTTTTTTTAAACTGATCGTTTTTTGCGACGAATGACATTTAGATTTGTTGTTGTTGTTTTTATAGTAAATACTTGGAAAATCGTAATTTTAGTTGAAATTTACATCCAAATGGGCATATAAGAAAGCAATTGTAAAAAAAATCTATTGGAACTTAAATTTGGTCGTAATAAATCATTTCACAAACGATGAGCGATTGTGATACATGTTCGTCCCATGTTCGAGCGCCGATGTTGCTTCGTTCAGCAGTAGAATTTGTGGATTACGAATTAGCGCACGTGCAATAGCGATACGTTGTTTTTGGCCACCTGATATTTGGGAAGCTTTCTCGCCAACTCGGGTATCGTAACCAAGCGGAAGCGACGTAATGAAATTATGGATATGCATTTTTAGCCGCTTCAATAACTTCGGATTGTGAAACTTCGGCTTTACTGCTACACCATAAGCAATATTATCGGTAATTGTTCGATCGAATAAGGCTGGCTCTTGAGACGACACAATATACAATTGTGATCGCAGTTGTCTAAACGATGGAGATGATACTTCTTTACTGTCGATTGAAATACATACTTCCATCGATCACATCGTAAAACCGTTCAATTAATTGAATACATGTAGATTTGCCGCATCCAGATTGCCCGACTAATGCAACCGTTTGTCCTTTGAGCACATTTAAATTTAATTTATTCAACACTTTTACATCAGGACGTGATGGATACAAGAAATCAACGTCTTTATATGATATATTTCCTTCTGCTTTCCATTCATCTAAGCTTGAGTCGATTTTCTCGGGTTCCTTGATTTTAGGCTCGCGTTCTAAAAGCTGGAATATTTTAGCGGCCGATGTTAATCCCTTTTGGAAATTTGGAGCAAACGCTTGGCTATGTATTGGCTATTGAAACTGTACCCATAATTAAGGCTTGGGCTACTTTAAATACGTCAGCATAGTACACACCGTTATTGGCGACCAAATATCCACCGTAGTACATAAAGGCCGCGAAGGCAAAAAACATAATTGATCGGGCTAACCCATAAACAAGCCAAGATGTTGCCATGTTTGGATACCTTTAGCGCGAGCGCCAGGATATCCATATATTTCATATGGAACATTTTTATTTTCCCAATAACACTACCGTTCTGATGCTTGATACAACTTCTACATTCAATATTTTTTTATGAAAATATTTGTTCTCAAAACCCAAACATTTTTCATATAAATAAATGTCTGATTAGCGGCGTCTATGTGGTTGCAAAAAATCATAAAGGCGCAGAGAAGCGAAGTCTGTTATCTGTTGAGGCATTAATCATTAATTTTGAAGTTGGCAATTTGTCAAAACAATAAAAAAAAATTATTGACAGTTTCTCATTTTTAAAATAAATATCGACGTGTCGATAAGTTTCAAATTTTATATTACGAAAACAACCAAAAATTACTATGGTTGACAAATTTTTTTGGATTCGATGTTGTTTTCACCGCCATAGCCACTATATTTTGTTAGTGCCACTAAATAATATTGGTAGAAAACTTGGATTTTTTCCACGGGAACGATAAGTTTTTTATATGGTAAAGGAGCATTTCTTTGCTAATATCGTGAAGAAAAACAACAACAAAAACTAAAATCTGAAAACAAGATCGAAACGCAGAGCGAAAAAAATACTGTGAATGCAGGCTTAGTAATCTCCTAAATGCAGGCAAGAATTTTTAAACATTTCCAAGCCTACTCTTCTCTATCACTTTACGTATTATTATAGGCAAATATGAAAACCTGCTAAAGTTCTCTCTTTAAAAAATCTCTAAAAAGAGAATTTTAGCAGGTTTCGTACATAGATACTACCAAATATTTTTATTATTTTAAAATTCCGAAGGTCCCATTGCCTTAAATTGTTTAAAATACACAAAACCAAATTTTGTGCAATGATTAAATCGGAAACTTTTAAAAAATATTTTCAGAACGTTTAATTACCTTTGAGTAGAAATTAAGCAATGAAGCCTTATTTCTATCGTTTGTGCTTTTCATCTTTTCATGAGAAATCTAATTTTTTTGAAATTTTCTTATCGGTTGATGGGGGTTTTAAACTTCGGTATAAAGGAATTTTAGAATGTTTTCGTTTATTCGCGACTTCGAAATATTGTGCATATACTAACTACAGTAAAAGTATGAATTGGAATAAATGGAATACATTTTCGGTAGCATTCTCAGCCCTAATACGCGGTTAAATTATCCTACTTTTTAAAAATTTGGCGTAAAGAGACACTCCAACTGTGATAGTTTCTTAAAAGGATCTTAACTATACTGACTAAACAAAACACGTCGAAAATAATGGAGATGAATTCTCCGTATCATTTTGGTTTTCTGGTATAGCGAAAATAAAATTTCAGCAGCTAAGCTGCATTTATTGCAACTAGTTAAGTCTGGGTAAAAGTAGTGTAACATTTTCTGAAAGAGATTAAACACAACTGAGACTGAATTTCTAGTTTTAGTGGTTCAGAAATTATTCCAATTCTTTAAAAAACTTAAGTATCTCGTTCCGCATAATAAATTAGACTAAGACAAATATCAAGAAATATTTAAATTCAAAAATAGGTGACTGTAAATATTTAGTTAATATTTTATGCTTTTTAAACAGTTAATTTTTCATAATTAACCATTTCATTTTGCATAATACGATTTAATTCATTTTAATCACTTAATTATAAAATATCAAATTAAATAATATGCTTCCTTTCACTGTAGTTGGAAAGGAGTACGGTCTAAATATAAATAAAAGATAGGACGTTCAATTTACTTTTCCTATACTAAATGTGCGCATCACCATTGCTCTCATCAGTTTACAACACTAGGCTAACTGAGATTTAAATGTCACGTTCTGCATATTTCTCAGACTACGTGTGCGGATTTCCCTTATATTTAGCAGCTGCTGGAGATTTCTGAAACTAAAGTCTCCCCTGGATGCCCTTGTGAAATCGAAAAGATTTTGTTTCTGCAAAACTGTTCCGAAAAGTAAAATGCTCGCTACAACATTTGTACTACATTATCAAATGAATAATGACAGCACGGAAGGTATGATAAGGGTTTGGTTTTTCTGTCTTCAAAAATTCTATTGTCCTTTTGTATACAGGTTACCACAAGTTCATAAGGTACTGCCAAACGCAAGTCATTAAAATATTAGTAGAAGAGACCACATTCCGTCTGTCAATCAGCATGTTCGGTTCTGAACTCGGTTGTGTGCAGCCAGGCGGGTCTTCAGTGCGCCAACCCACATATGATTCATACATTTATAAAAGTTTCAAAAATTGAAAATAAGAAAAAGTGTAGTGGATAGGAACACCAACATTTAATGTATGAGGAAAGAAAGTCGCGCCTTCCACCACCACCAACTTTCTAGGAAGTGCAATTTCTCTCAACTTGTACTTTAAACTCGTATATGCCTTGCTGATGGTGGGGCTAATTAAACCACCGATCGATTTACGTCGAAACCCTCAGTGGTTGTCTCAACTGTTGGGGTTCTTCCAGCTATTTCATCAGAAGGAAATGGATTATTGTTTGTAGATTTTCTGCTTTCTTCCGCACAGAATGAACATTAGCTATTTTCCAGATCGCAGTGGAACAGAAAAACTAAAAGTTTAGTCTAAAATGTGTAGTAGTTTTTTTGAGTTAATAACATCGAAGCTCAGGGCAGTCTTAGCAAATTTGAGTTCCTTGGGCTAATAAAAAATTGGTTCCCTTCATGATCAATATTTTCCAAGAAATCGGATTCTATGGATAGTACACTAAAATTACTATTCAATTTACTTTGTCCTAAAGACACGACCTCCGGTAGTTTTTTTAAGAGTGAAAAATGATATGCTACCACTGCAATTTATGCACGCAATACTAAAGCAAACCAGTAAAGCCGCAGCTATATTGGAAAAAGTCAAGACCTTCCGCTATACTCTCTGGATTCAGATACGTTGAAATAAAATCCTCAAGCTAATTTTCTTCTATGGACAAAAATCTTGAGGTAATTTGATAATTTTGTAATTTAATAATTACAATGTTGCCATATTTACAATAATGTTTTTGGTTCCTGGAAGAAAAGTAGCCGGATGATTTTTTAAATCTCTACGTGACATCTGGGTGTCACACAATATCATATTGTCGCTTGAATACATTTAGAAGTTTTCAATGGAGAATCGATACCCCTAAAAACGGGGTCGCCCTAGACCTAATCACTTTAACAAAAGTGGCCTATATCTCCAAAAATGTTTCGATATGGTTTACATAACTGGTATAATGGTAGAAATGTTAACGTAAATCGAGCTTCGATGTTTAATAACACCACAGTTAACAAACATTTTATACGTTACGTAAAACAGTATTTCTGTTCATAATCGTTAATGACAATTGATGTCAATAGGTTTTACTACGATTTTTGCCCAAGCGACACATATTACTTTTTTATTACTTTGGTTAAATCTTTCAATTAGGTTCGATATAAAAATGTTTTCCCACTACCACCAGGAGGACTATCAATGT
This sequence comes from Tipula vernalis, assembly GCA_958295665.1. Taxonomy (NCBI): domain Eukaryota; kingdom Metazoa; phylum Arthropoda; class Insecta; order Diptera; family Tipulidae; genus Tipula; species Tipula vernalis. The sequence continues at coordinate 12,905,570 of OY282558.1, read as the reverse complement.
AGAATTTTTTTTTAAAGTTTCTCTTGTCATGCTCGTCATTGCTCGTCATTTAAAGAAAGTCAGCCAAACGTTTGATTCTTCACAAATATCAGTAATCATATCATTTTTATTGATATATTGTCTTTAAGAAAAGAAACACAGCTACAAACCGCCTTATGTTTATGTAAGTCTTTATGTACTTAATCTTCATTCATACAGATTTATTTGTTTACTGTCAATATATAAGTCATAAATTTGATTACATTATTAATATAATGGCAGTATATGTGATAATTCTGGTAAATTTATTAATATTTGTTGTGCCTCCGGGTTCCGTACATGACCAAATGGTCCTACGGAATAGTCAATTATATCGCAAACAAACATTCCCACCTCATGGATTTTTTTTCGATTAGGTGACGATGGATTTAAATGAAGAAGGATTCTCAAATCGTCAAATAGCGGAAAAAATTGATAGAGGGAAAACCGTTTTTGAGTCCTTTGGATCCTTTATCAACAATATTAAAAATTATGGTAAAAATAGAGAAGGACACATTGCGGAGGCTACAATCGATCAGCTTCAAATTCATGCTTATCTGTGTAAAAAAATTAAAGCTTATCAACAATTCGACGTGTGATTAACAATGCTACGCATCTTAAATTGAAAAAAACTCCAAAATAAACCTCCTTTGAATGCCATCAATCATGCAAAGCAAACCGATTGGAATCTGCCAAAAACCACATGTCATGGAAGCAAGAATGGAACCGGTTTGCATTTTCGAACTGATAGAAAAGAAACTGATGCCCGTCAGAACCATTGAAATTAATTTTTTTTTGTCGGAAAATTTTTATTGATAAATTTAATTAAAAATAATAAATCAAGACTAATTAACAAAGTTTTTTAACCTTAGCTTTCATAAGCTACAACTATACACTACTGGTCATAATCATGTGACTCATTTTAATTGCACGTTTTTTACTAGATTACGATTACATTGTTATCTGTTTTACAGTTATTTCAAAAAGCAACAATGTACTCTCAAATGCATGTAAAAAGTAATATTCTAATTGCAGAAATGTGGAAGTTATTGACATTTGAAATCAATATAATAGGTGTCTTAATTAAGTGAAGCGGAGTGTATACTCATTAGGTTGCTACATTTTTTTTTCTCCTCCAACTTTTCATTACTTACTACGTATTTTAAACTGTATGTCATACAAATTGAAAAGTCGTCGAAATGTAACCTCGTAAAGTGCCTTTTCACCAAGCATCTATGAGGAAATAGCGATAGCTTCAAAATTTGAAAAGTTTAGTTTGAAAAGTCTTCTGAGTCACACAGCATTAGTAGCCAAATCGAGGACATATGACTAAAGGTCTGTTTTACATACCACCTGCACATTGCAATGTTCCATGTGAGCCTTTGGTACTTACATGAAAGGTGGGTTGGCCTCGCCCCTATCGGAATTTAAATCCAGACCTCCCGATTTAAACGCCACAGCTTCAACATGTATTCCACCGACTTCTATTCGATTTTTAATTAATTTAACCGAAATTCATGATTTATGTTTTTGAATTTTTGTAATTTAAAAGACGGTGAAATCGTTAAAGCAGATATACCTAAAAATCGTCTAAGATGGAAAAGACCCCAGTTCGCCGCTAATCGACTCATATATCCGTGCGAATTGAATCGATTAAAGTAAAAAACCGTTTAAAATTAATCCATTCCGTTTCAATCTCAATATATAAGACATACGCTTTATAGAGGAACCCACGAATCTTAAATGCTTTGAATAAATCAGCTACATCCCTTAAGAATTAATTCAAAACGATTAAATTCTACAAAATAAAATTAAAACTGGAGTTCAATTTCTAATCACGACAGAGTTCATTGCCAATATAATCAAAAGATGAAAAAGCAGGTCCTGTAATTTCAAAAAATCAAATGTTGAATTGGTGCTTTCCAAAATTAGCAAAACTAATCAGCATAAAGTTAAATAAGTCATTCACAGGAACACAAATTGATATGTGCAGGTTTGAAATGTGACCTAGTAGAAATGTGTCCAATGACGGAATCGCAGTTAGTGGAATTATGTTATTAGAATAGGCCTAAAACCAAATGCGGTAACGAGACATGGCAGAACAGAACTAGAGTGCAAATTTAGAATATATTTGACATCTTTTTGAAAACCGTTATGACCCAAAAAAGTAGCGCAGAATGTGATTCACGTAAAATATTTACCATACTAAATTAATCCTCGCCGTAATATTATTTATTCACATAAACATTAAATCAATAAAAAAATTACCGTTGAACTTTTAGCCCCACTAAACACGTTCCGGCAGCTTGTGTAACTTATATTTAATAACAATAACGGTACAAAACTAATTAACTGTTGGCGCGCACATTTACGATTCAATTATTTTCTATTATTATTATTCTTATTTGTATCCGCAGCATACACACACACACACACACAAAACGTTTAATATTATTTCTCAATACCAAACAAAAAATATCAACAAATCACACAACAAATAAAATTTATTTTAATTTTCCGTTTTCATTTCATTTTCTATTTCTCTTTCTTTTTTATTTTTTTTTTTCACACACAAATATGACAATCCACCAAAAACATAAAAAAGTTTTCTATATTCAAATTTATTTTTCCAAAAACACTAAAGATTTTTTTTTTATTTTTCACTTAACAATTTATTATTGCTTTGCATTGCGATGAGAAAGCGCCTCACCAAAATATATTAAAACGGGTTCACAATTAAACATTTTTTTTTGTTGTTGTTTTATTTCGATTAAGCACAAGGAAATTATACAAAAAGTAAAACACACACAAAACAAAACAAAAAAAAAAAAGGAAAAGAAAATCCACCTTTTCTCGAATATTAAAGGTTTTCACCCCCCCCACACAAAAAACAAACAAAAGTGTAATTTTTTGTACAAATAAAATAAAATTAATGAAATTTTCTAGTGTAACGCGTACTCCGAACACAGCATTACGACGTAAGAACTCTTATTGCCGGAAAAACTCATGAGCAACTAAATCAAAGAGTGCAAGAGAAGCATAATATTTTGATTTTGGTCGGGTTTATCATTTAGTTTTGTTGGGTTACGCGCATATTCAGTCCGAAAACGGAAAATTAAGGAAAAATGAATAGACACAAACGAATTCGATGATTATTGGGAAATGTTTTGCGTTGATTTCCTCAAACTTTTCTTTCAGTCAGCAAAAATGGATGAAACAAAAAATGAAACGGGATACAACGAAATTAGGAGAGATACAAAATAATTCATCGTGATGTCATGAATTTATTATCTTTTGACAGAGAGTTTCGAACAAACACATAAAATGATTTTGCTTCATATAATTTTGATGTCTATTTTGTGGGTTATCGATTTTTTGCGGGAGTTCATCGAAAAGGGTATTTTTATATTATACTATATATTAATATGGTCCGGCGACAAAAAACTTTATGGTTCGAAATTACATTTTTTAGGAAGGTCAGATTTTATTTGACTGACTAATTCTCTATAGGGTTTAACGCAATACATAAAGTTAAAATTAGGTTTTAAATTTTTGTCTAAATCAAATATGTTTCGTTTTAAAATGTCATCATCGAATTAAATAATGATATAAATATAAATACATATATGACGATTTTAATAACTATAACTATAATCAGAGGCGACTGCGATTGCTGAACGCATTGCATGCTTAAAGAAATTCAGATATTTCTGCTTAATTTCACCTTCCGCTTTTTAAGTGAACTTTAATCAACCGAGAATCAGCATTATTTTATTCTTCCATATGATATTTAACCCAAAAGCTATTTAATTGTTGTTGGACTTGTTGCCATCGAGTAAGTCTATTTATTGGAATATCTGAATAACTAACTTCTGGTATTGCAATAAAAGAACCCATTGCCAGAAAGTGTCCTGGTGTAATCACTTCTAATGAGTTAACATCTTCTGAGAACTGTGGATATAAAGGCCGTGAGTTTAGTATACATTCAATTATGGGCAACTAACGTACACATTTCTTCAAAAGTTAGTTTCGCTCGTCCTGTGACTATGCGAAGATGGGTCTTCATTGATTTCACCGCCGCTTCCCATATTCCACCAAAGTGTGGTGCTGCCGGAGGTGAAAAGTGCCAATTTATTTTTCTTTCAGCGCAGAATAGTCGTATGTTTTGAAAATTTTTGCTCAACGAAGTTAGTCCCGTTATCGGTATAAACATTAGCAGAAAGACCACGTCTGCTTACAAACCGCTTAAAGGCCGCTATGAATGCTTCCGAAGAAAGATCTGACACTACTTCGAGATGAATTGCTTTGACGGAAAGGCAGACAAAAACGCATATATATGATTTGTGAAGTTTCGCCCCTCTACCCCTTTTGGATTGTATAATAATTGGACCTGCAAAATCAATACCAGTATGAGTAAATGGCCTTGATTGTTGCACTCGTGCTTGAGGTAGTGTGCCCATTAGTTGTTTTGACGTATTCGCTCTATATCCCACACACTTGAGACACAAGATTGTGATTTCCGTTTTGTCAGATGACTGCCCCCAATTATCCAATAATTGTTTTTGAGAAGGGAGGAAAGTAAGGATGGGCTAGGATGTAGGAAACATTTATGGTAATGGGATACTATCAATTTGCTGAGGATATGGGAATAATGCAAAATGTTAGGCTGCTTTGAATTATAAACAGCTGCTGAATTACCAAGTCGTCCTCCAACCCGCAATATGCCTTCTGAGTCCAAAAACGGAGCTAGTGTTGATAACGCTGATTTGCCTTTAATGCACTGTTCCTTGAGTAATTCAGTAATTTCAGCAGAAAAACTGAACTTTTGTGCACCTTTGATGATAACCATTTCTGCTGCCTGCAATTCGATAGTTGTGAGTATATCATACTTTCTCAATTTCGATGTTTGACAATTCTAAATGAATCTCATGCAAAAGGCAATAAATAACGCGTATCAACTTTGACCAGGATGACACTCGAATGAATAAGGATTCCATTGATTCTGCTTTTATAGTTGTTTGAAGCACAACTTTTTTTTGTTCCAGATTTTTGCTATATCTATCAATAGGTTTCGGGACCTGTAATTGCCGTAACAATTTTCGTTTTGATTGCTCGATTATTTCTAAATATTTCTTAGAAAATTCAATTTTATTGAAAATCAACTGTGCTATAGCCCACAAGTTTTTGGGCGGCAAAAATTTAAAATGGTCCGATTACGATGGTTGATACCTCTATCAATAGGTTTCGGAACCTGTAATTGCCGTGACAATTTTCATTTTGATTGCTCGATTATTTCTAAACATTTCTTAGAAAATTCAATTTTATTGAAAATCAACTGTGCTATAGCCCACAAGTTTTTGGGCGGCAAAAATTTAAAATGGTCCGATTACGATGGTTGATACCTCTATCAATAGGTTTCGGAACCTGTAATTGCCGTGACAATTTTCATTTTGATTGCTCGATTATTTCTAAATATTTCTTAGAAAATTCAATTTTATTGAAAATCAACTGTGCTATAGCCCACAAGTTTTTTGGCGGCAAAAATTTAAAGTGGTCCGATTACGATGGTTGATACCTCTATCAATAGGTTTCGGAACCTGTAATTGCCGTGACAATTTTCATTTTGATTGCTCGATTATTTCTAAATATTTCTTAGAAAATTCAATTTTATTGAAAATCAACTGTGCTATAGCCCACAAGTTTTTGGGCGGCAAAAATTTAAAATGGTCCGATTACGATGGTTGATACCTCTATCAATAGGTTTCGGAACCTGTAATTGCCGTGACAATTTTCATTTTGATTGCTCGATTATTTCTAAACATTTCTTAGAAAATTCAATTTTATTGAAAATCAACTGTGCTATAGCCCACAAGTTTTTGGGCGGCAAAAATTTAAAATGGTCCGATTACGATGGTTGATACCTCTATCAATAGGTTTCGGAACCTGTAATTGCCGTGACAATTTTCATTTTGATTGCTCGATTATTTCTAAACATTTCTTAGAAAATTCAATTTTATTGAAAATCAACTGTGCTATAGCCCACAAGTTTTTGGGCGGCAAAAATTTAAAATGGTCCGATTACGATGGTTGATACCTCTATCAATAGGTTTCGGAACCTGTAATTGCCGTGACAATTTTCATTTTGATTGCTCGATTATTTCTAAATATTTCTTAGAAAATTCAATTTTATTGAAAATCAACTGTGCTATAGCCCACAAGTTTTTGGGCGGCAAAAATTTAAAATGGTCCGATTACGATGGTTGATACCTCTATCAATAGGTTTCGGAACCTGTAATTGCCGTGACAATTTTCATTTTGATTGCTCGATTATTTCTAAACATTTCTTAGAAAATTCAATTTTATTGAAAATCAACTGTGCTATAGCCCACAAGTTTTTGGGCGGCAAAAATTTAAAATGGTCCGATTACGATGGTTGATACCTCTATCAATAGGTTTCGGAACCTGTAATTGCCGTGACAATTTTCATTTTGATTGCTCGATTATTTCTAAATATTTCTTAGAAAATTCAATTTTATTGAAAATCAACTGTGCTATAGCCCACAAGTTTTTGGGCGGCAAAAATTTAAAATGGTCCGATTACGATGGTTGATACCTCTATCAATAGGTTTCGGAACCTGTAATTGCCGTGACAATTTTCATTTTGATTGCTCGATTATTTCTAAACATTTCTTAGAAAATTCAATTTTATTGAAAATCAACTGTGCTATAGCCCACAAGTTTTTGGGCGGCAAAAATTTAAAATGGTCCGATTACGATGGTTGATACCTCTATCAATAGGTTTCGGAACCTGTAATTGCCGTGACAATTTTCATTTTGATTGCTCGATTATTTCTAAATATTTCTTAGAAAATTCAATTTTATTGAAAATCAACTGTGCTATAGCCCACAAGTTTTTTGGCGGCAAAAATTTAAAATGGTCCGATTACGATGGTTGATACCTCTATCAATAGGTTTCGGAACCTGTAATTGCCGTGACAATTTTCATTTTGATTGCTCGATTATTTCTAAACATTTCTTAGAAAATTCAATTTTATTGAAAATCAACTGTGCTATAGCCCACAAGTTTTTGGGCGGCAAAAATTTAAAATGGTCCGATTACGATGGTTGATACCTCTATCAATAGGTTTCGGAACCTGTAATTGCCGTGACAATTTTCATTTTGATTGCTCGATTATTTCTAAATATTTCTTAGAAAATTCAATTTTATTGAAAATCAACTGTGCTATAGCCCACAAGTTTTTTGGCGGCAAAAATTTAAAATGGTCCGATTACGATGGTTGATACCTCTATCAATAGGTTTCGGAACCTGTAATTGCCGTGACAATTTTCATTTTGATTGCTCGATTATTTCTAAATATTTCTTAGAAAATTCAATTTTATTGAAAATCAACTGTGCTATAGCCCACAAGTTTTTGGGCGGCAAAAATTTAAAATGGTCCGATTACGATGGTTGATACCTCTATCAATAGGTTTCGGAACCTGTAATTGCCGTGACAATTTTCATTTTGATTGCTCGATTATTTCTAAACATTTCTTAGAAAATTCAATTTTATTGAAAATCAACTGTGCTATAGCCCACAAGTTATTGGGCGGCAAAAATTTAAAATGGTCCGATTACGATGGTTGATACCTCTATCAATAGGTTTCGGAACCTGTAATTGCCGTGACAATTTTCATTTTGATTGCTCGATTATTTCTGAACATTTCTTAGAAAATTCAATTTTATTGAAAATCAACTGTGCTATAGCCCACAAGTTTTTGGGCGGCAAAAATTTAAAATGGTCCGATTACGATGGTTGATACCTCTATCAATAGGTTTCGGAACCTGTAATTGCCGTGACAATTTTCATTTTGGTTGCTCGATTATTTCTGAACATTTCTTAGAAAATTCAATTTTATTGAAAATCAACTGTGCTATAGCCCACAAGTTTTTGGGCGGCAAAAATTTAAAATGGTCCGATTACGATGGTTGATACCTCTATCAATAGGTTTCGGAACCTGTAATTGCCGTGACAATTTTCATTTTGGTTGCTCGATTATTTCTGAACATTTCTTAGAAAATTCAATTTTATTGAAAATCAACTGTGCTATAGCCCACAAGTTTTTTGGCGGCAAAAATTTAAAATGGTCCGATTACGATGGTTGATACCTCTATCAATAGGTTTCGGAACCTGTAATTGCCGTGACAATTTTCATTTTGATTGCTCGATTATTTCTAAACATTTCTTAGAAAATTCAATTTTATTGAAAATCAACTGTGCTATAGCCCACAAGTTTTTGGGCGGCAAAAATTTAAAATGGTCCGATTACGATGGTTGATACCTCTATCAATAGGTTTCGGAACCTGTAATTGCCGTGACAATTTTCATTTTGATTGCTCGATTATTTCTAAACATTTCTTAGAAAATTCAATTTTATTGAAAATCAACTGTGCTATAGCCCACAAGTTTTTGGGCGGCAAAAATTTAAAATGGTCCGATTACGATGGTTGATACCTCTATCAATAGGTTTCGGAACCTGTAATTGCCGTGACAATTTTCATTTTGATTGCTCGATTATTTCTAAACATTTCTTAGAAAATTCAATTTTATTGAAAATCAACTGTGCTATAGCCCACAAGTTATTGGGCGGCAAAAATTTAAAATGGTCCGATTACGATGGTTGATACCTCTATCAATAGGTTTCGGAACCTGTAATTGCCGTGACAATTTTCATTTTGATTGCTCGATTATTTCTGAACATTTCTTAGAAAATTCAATTTTATTGAAAATCAACTGTGCTATAGCCCACAAGTTTTTGGGCGGCAACAATTTAAAATGGTCCGATTACGATGGTTGATACCTCTATCAATAGGTTTCGGAACCTGTAATTGCCGTGACAATTTTCATTTTGGTTGCTCGATTATTTCTGAACATTTCTTAGAAAATTCAATTTTATTGAAAATCAACTGTGCTATAGCCCACAAGTTTTTGGGCGGCAAAAATTTAAAATGGTCCGATTACGATGGTTGATACCTCTATCAATAGGTTTCGGAACCTGTAATTGCCGTGACAATTTTCATTTTGGTTGCTCGATTATTTCTGAACATTTCTTAGAAAATTCAATTTTATTGAAAATCAACTGTGCTATAGCCCACAAGTTTTTTGGCGGCAAAAATTTAAAATGGTCCGATTACGATGGTTGATACCTCTATCAATAGGTTTCGGAACCTGTAATTGCCGTGACAATTTTCATTTTGATTGCTCGATTATTTCTAAACATTTCTTAGAAAATTCAATTTTATTGAAAATCAACTGTGCTATAGCCCACAAGTTATTGGGCGGCAAAAATTTAAAATGGTCCGATTACGATGGTTGATACCTCTATCAATAGGTTTCGGAACCTGTAATTGCCGTGACAATTTTCATTTTGATTGCTCGATTATTTCTGAACATTTCTTAGAAAATTCAATTTTATTGAAAATCAACTGTGCTATAGCCCACAAGTTTTTGGGCGGCAAAAATTTAAAATGGTCCGATTACGATGGTTGATACCTCTATCAATAGGTTTCGGAACCTGTAATTGCCGTGACAATTTTCATTTTGGTTGCTCGATTATTTCTGAACATTTCTTAGAAAATTCAATTTTATTGAAAATCAACTGTGCTATAGCCCACAAGTTTTTTGGCGGCAAAAATTTAAAATGGTCCGATTACGATGGTTGATACCTCTATCAATAGGTTTCGGAACCTGTAATTGCCGTGACAATTTTCATTTTGATTGCTCGATTATTTCTAAACATTTCTTAGAAAATTCAATTTTATTGAAAATCAACTGTGCTATAGCCCACAAGTTTTTGGGCGGCAAAAATTTAAAATGGTCCGATTACGATGGTTGATACCTCTATCAATAGGTTTCGGAACCTGTAATTGCCGTGACAATTTTCATTTTGATTGCTCGATTATTTCTAAACATTTCTTAGAAAATTCAATTTTATTGAAAATCAACTGTGCTATCTATAGCCCACAAGTTTTTGGGCGGCAAACATTTAAAATGGTCCGATTACGATGGTTGATACCTCTATCAATAGGTTTCGGAACCTGTAATTGCCGTGACAATTTTCATTTTGATTGCTCGATTATTTCTAAACATTTCTTAGAAAATTCAATTTTATTGAAAATCAACTGTGCTATAGCCCACAAGTTTTTTGGCGGCAAAAATTTAAAATGGTCCGATTACGATGGTTGATACCTCTATCAATAGGTTTCGGAACCTGTAATTGCCGTGACAATTTTCATTTTGATTGCTCGATTATTTCTAAACATTTCTTAGAAAATTCAATTTTATTGAAAATCAACTGTGCTATAGCCCACAAGTTTTTGGGCGGCAAAAATTTAAAATGGTCCGATTACGATGGTTGATACCTCTATCAATAGGTTTCGGAACCTGTAATTGCCGTGACAATTTTCATTTTGATTGCTCGATTATTTCTAAACATTTCTTAGAAAATTCAATTTTATTGAAAATCAACTGTGCTATAGCCCACAAGTTTTTGGGCGGCAAAAATTTAAAATGGTCCGATTACGATGGTTGATACCTCTATCAATAGGTTTCGGAACCTGTAATTGCCGTGACAATTTTCATTTTGATTGCTCGATTATTTCTAAACATTTCTTAGAAAATTCAATTTTATTGAAAATCAACTGTGCTATAGCCCACAAGTTTTTTGGCGGCAAAAATTTAAAATGGTCCGATTACGATGGTTGATACCTCTATCAATAGGTTTCGGAACCTGTAATTGCCGTGACAATTTTCATTTTGATTGCTCGATTATTTCTAAACATTTCTTAGAAAATTCAATTTTATTGAAAATCAACTGTGCTATAGCCCACAAGTTTTTGGGCGGCAAAAATTTAAAATGGTCCGATTACGATGGTTGATACCTCTATCAATAGGTTTCGGAACCTGTAATTGCCGTGACAATTTTCATTTTGATTGCTCGATTATTTCTAAACATTTCTTAGAAAATTCAATTTTATTGAAAATCAACTGTGCTATAGCCCACAAGTTATTGGGCGGCAAAAATTTAAAATGGTCCGATTACGATGGTTGATACCTCTATCAATAGGTTTCGGAACCTGTAATTGCCGTGACAATTTTCATTTTGATTGCTCGATTATTTCTAAACATTTCTTAGAAAATTCAATTTTATTGAAAATCAACTGTGCTATAGCCCACAAGTTTTTGGGCGGCAAAAATTTAAAATGGTCCGATTACGATGGTTGATACCTCTATCAATAGGTTTCGGAACCTGTAATTGCCGTGACAATTTTCATTTTGGTTGCTCGATTATTTCTGAACATTTCTTAGAAAATTCAATTTTATTGAAAATCAACTGTGCTATAGCCCACAAGTTTTTGGGCGGCAAAAATTTAAAATGGTCCGATTACGATGGTTGATACCTCTATCAATAGGTTTCGGAACCTGTAATTGCCGTGACAATTTTCATTTTGGTTGCTCGATTATTTCTGAACATTTCTTAGAAAATTCAATTTTATTGAAAATCAACTGTGCTATAGCCCACAAGTTTTTTGGCGGCAAAAATTTAAAATGGTCCGATTACGATGGTTGATACCTCTATCAATAGGTTTCGGAACCTGTAATTGCCGTGACAATTTTCATTTTGATTGCTCGATTATTTCTAAACATTTCTTAGAAAATTCAATTTTATTGAAAATCAACTGTGCTATAGCCATCTATCAATAGGTTTCGGAACCTGTAATTGCCGTGACAATTTTCATTTTGATTGCTCGATTATTTCTGAACATTTCTTAGAAAATTCAATTTTATTGAAAATCAACTGTGCTATAGCCCACAAGTTTTTGGGCGGCAAAAATTTAAAATGGTCCGATTACGATGGTTGATACCTCTATCAATAGGTTTCGGAACCTGTAATTGCCGTGACAATTTTCATTTTGGTTGCTCGATTATTTCTGAACATTTCTTAGAAAATTCAATTTTATTGAAAATCAACTGTGCTATAGCCCACAAGTTTTTGGGCGGCAAAAATTTAAAATGGTCCGATTACGATGGTTGATACCTCTATCAATAGGTTTCGGAACCTGTAATTGCCGTGACAATTTTCATTTTGATTGCTCGATTATTTCTAAACATTTCTTAGAAAATTCAATTTTATTGAAAATCAACTGTGCTATAGCCCACAAGTTTTTTGGCGGCAAAAATTTAAAATGGTCCGATTACGATGGTTGATACCTCTATCAATAGGTTTCGGAACCTGTAATTGCCGTGACAATTTTCATTTTGATTGCTCGATTATTTCTAAACATTTCTTAGAAAATTCAATTTTATTGAAAATCAACTGTGCTATAGCCCACAAGTTTTTGGGCGGCAAAAATTTAAAATGGTCCGATTACGATGGTTGATACCTCTATCAATAGGTTTCGGAACCTGTAATTGCCGTGACAATTTTCATTTTGATTGCTCGATTATTTCTAAACATTTCTTAGAAAATTCAATTTTATTGAAAATCAACTGTGCTATAGCCCACAAGTTTTTGGGCGGCAAAAATTTAAAATGGTCCGATTACGATGGTTGATACCTCTATCAATAGGTTTCGGAACCTGTAATTGCCGTGACAATTTTCATTTTGATTGCTCGATTATTTCTAAACATTTCTTAGAAAATTCAATTTTATTGAAAATCAACTGTGCTATAGCCCACAAGTTTTTTGGCGGCAAAAATTTAAAATGGTCCGATTACGATGGTTGATACCTCTATCAATAGGTTTCGAAACCTGTAATTGCCGCGACAATTTTCATTTTGATTGCTCGATTATTTCTAAACATTTCTTAGAAAATTCAATTTTATTGAAAATCAACTGTGCTATAGCCCACAAGTTTTTGGGCGGCAAAAATTTAAAATGGTCCGATTACGATGGTTGATACCTCTATCAATAGGTTTCGGAACCTGTAATTGCCGTGACAATTTTCATTTTGATTGCTCGATTATTTCTAAACATTTCTTAGAAAATTCAATTTTATTGAAAATCAACTGTGCTATAGCCCACAAGTTTTTTGGCGGCAAAAATTTAAAATGGTCCGATTACGATGGTTGATACCTCTATCAATAGGTTTCGAAACCTGTAATTGCCGTGCCAATTTTCATTTTGATTGCTCGATTATTTCTAAACATTTCTTAGAAAATTCAATTTTATTGAAAATCAACTGTGCTATAGCCCACAAGTTTTTTGGCGGCAAAAATTTAAAATAGTCCGATTACGATGGTTGATACCTCTATCAATAGGTTTCGAAACCTGTAATTACCGTGACAATTTTCATTTTGATTGCTCGATTATTTCTAAACATTTCTTAGAAAATTCAATTTTATTGAAAATCAACTGTGCTATAGCCCACAAGTTTTTGGGCGGCAAAAATTTAAAATGGTCCGATTACGATGGTTGATACCTCTATCAATAGGTTTCGGAACCTGTAATTGCCGTGACAATTTTCATTTTGATTGCTCGATTATTTCTAAACATTTCTTAGAAAATTCAATTTTATTGAAAATCAACTGTGCTATAGCCCACAAGTTTTTTGGCGGCAAAAATTTAAAATAGTCCGATTACGATGGTTGATACCTCTATCAATAGGTTTCGAAACCTGTAATTACCGTGACAATTTTCATTTTGATTGCTCGATTATTTCTAAACATTTCTTAGAAAATTCAATTTTATTGAAAATCAACTGTGCTATAGCCCACAAGTTTTTGGGCGGCAAAAATTTAAAATGGTCCGATTACGATGGTTGATACCTCTATCAATAGGTTTCGAAACCTGTAATTGCCGTGACAATTTTCATTTTGATTGCTCGATTATTTCTAAACATTTCTTAGAAAATTCAATTTTATTGAAAATCAACTGTGCTATAGCCCACAAGTTTTTGGGCGGCAAAAATTTAAAATGGTCCGATTACGATGGTTGATACCTCTATCAATAGGTTTCGGAACCTGTAATTGCCGTGACAATTTTCATTTTGATTGCTCGATTATTTCTAAACATTTCTTAGAAAATTCAATTTTATTGAAAATCAACTGTGCTATAGCCCACAAGTTTTTTGGCGGCAAAAATTTAAAATGGTCCGATTACGATGGTTGATACCTCTATCAATAGGTTTCGAAACCTGTAATTGCCGTGACAATTTTCATTTTGATTGCTCGATTATTTCTAAACATTTCTTAGAAAATTCAATTTTATTGAAAATCAACTGTGCTATAGCCCACAAGTTTTTGGGCGGCAAAAATTTAAAATGGTCCGATTACGATGGTTGATACCTCTATCAATAGGTTTCGAAACCTGTAATTGCCGTGACAATTTTCATTTTGATTGCTCGATTATTTCTAAACATTTCTTAGAAAATTCAATTTTATTGAAAATCAACTGTGCTATAGCCCACAAGTTTTTGGGCGGCAAAAATTTAAAATGGTCCGATTACGATGGTTGATACCTCTATCAATAGGTTTCGGAACCTGTAATTGCCGTGACAATTTTCATTTTGATTGCTCGATTATTTCTAAACATTTCTTAGAAAATTCAATTTTATTGAAAATCAACTGTGCTATAGCCCACAAGTTTTTGGGCGGCAAAAATTTAAAATGGTCCGATTACGATGGTTGATACCTCTATCAATAGGTTTCGGAACCTGTAATTGCCGTGACAATTTTCATTTTGATTGCTCGATTATTTCTAAACATTTCTTAGAAAATTCAATTTTATTGAAAATCAACTGTGCTATAGCCCACAAGTTTTTGGGCGGCAAAAATTTAAAATGGTCCGATTACGATGGTTGATACCTCTATCAATAGGTTTCGGAACCTGTAATTGCCGTGACAATTTTCATTTTGATTGCTCGATTATTTCTAAACATTTCTTAGAAAATTCAATTTTATTGAAAATCAACTGTGCTATAGCCCACAAGTTTTTGGGCGGCAAACATTTAAAATGGTCCGATTACGATGGTTGATACCTCTATCAATAGGTTTCGAAACCTGTAATTGCCGTGACAATTTTCATTTTGATTGCTCGATTATTTCTAAACATTTCTTAGAAAATTCAATTTTATTGAAAATCAACTGTGCTATAGCCCACAAGTTTTTGGGCGGCAAAAATTTAAAATGGTCCGATTACGATGGTTGATACCTCTATCAATAGGTTTCGGAACCTGTAATTGCCGTGACAATTTTCATTTTGATTGCTCGATTATTTCTAAACATTTCTTAGAAAATTCAATTTTATTGAAAATCAACTGTGCTATAGCCCACAAGTTTTTGGGCGGCAAAAATTTAAAATGGTCCGATTACGATGGTTGATACCTCTATCAATAGGTTTCGGAACCTGTAATTGCCGTGACAATTTTCATTTTGATTGCTCGATTATTTCTAAACATTTCTTAGAAAATTCAATTTTATTGAAAATCAAGTGTGCTATAGCCCACAAGTTTTTGGGCGGCAAAAATTTAAAATGGTCCGATTACGATGGTTGATACCTCTATCAATAGGTTTCGGAACCTGTAATTGCCGTGACAATTTTCATTTTGATTGCTCGATTATTTCTAAACATTTCTTAGAAAATTCAATTTTATTGAAAATCAACTGTGCTATAGCCCACAAGTTTTTGGGCGGCAAAAATTTAAAATGGTCCGATTACGATGGTTGATACCTCTATCAATAGGTTTCGAAACCTGTAATTGCCGTGACAATTTTCATTTTGATTGCTCGATTATTTCTAAACATTTCTTAGAAAATTCAATTTTATTGAAAATCAACTGTGCTATAGCCCACAAGTTTTTTGGCGGCAAAAATTTAAAATGGTCCGATTACGATGGTTGATACCTCTATCAATAGGTTTCGAAACCTGTAATTGCCGTGACAATTTTCATTTTGATTGCTCGATTATTTCTAAACATTTCTTAGAAAATTCAATTTTATTGAAAATCAACTGTGCTATAGCCTACAAGTTTTTGGGCGGCAAAAATTTAAAATGGTCCGATTACGATGGTTGATACCTCTATCAATAGGTTTCGGAACCTGTAATTGCCGTGACAATTTTCATTTTGATTGCTCGATTATTTCTAAACATTTCTTAGAAAATTCAATTTTATTGAAAATCAACTGTGCTATAGCCCACAAGTTTTTGGGCGGCAAAAATTTAAAATGGTCCGATTACGATGGTTGATACCTCTATCAATAGGTTTCGAAACCTGTAATTGCCGTGACAATTTTCATTTTGATTGCTCGATTATTTCTAAACATTTCTTAGAAAATTCAATTTTATTGAAAATCAAGTGTGCTATAGCCCACAAGTTTTTGGGCGGCAAAAATTTAAAATGGTCCGATTACGATGGTTGATACCTCTATCAATAGGTTTCGAAACCTGTAATTGCCGTGACAATTTTCATTTTGATTGCTCGATTATTTCTAAACATTTCTTAGAAAATTCAATTTTATTGAAAATCAACTGTGCTATAGCCCACAAGTTTTTTGGCGGCAAAAATTTAAAATGGTCCGATTACGATGGTTGATACCTCTATCAATAGGTTTCGGAACCTGTAATTGCCGTGACAATTTTCATTTTGATTGCTCGATTATTTCTAAACATTTCTTAGAAAATTCAATTTCATTGAAAATCAACTGTGCTATATCCCACAAGTTTTTTGGCGGCAAAAATTTAAAATGGTCCGATTACGATGGTTGATACCTCTATCAATAGGTTTCGAAACCTGTAATTGCCGTGACAATTTTCATTTTGATTGCTCGATTATTTCTAAACATTTCTTAGAAAATTCAATTTTATTGAAAATCAACTGTGCTATAGCCCACAAGTTTTTGGGCGGCAAAAATTTAAAATGGTCCGATTACGATGGTTGATACCTCTATCAATAGGTTTCGGAACCTGTAATTGCCGTGACAATTTTCATTTTGATTGCTCGATTATTTCTAAACATTTCTTAGAAAATTCAATTTTATTGAAAATCAACTGTGCTATAGCCCACAAGTTTTTGGGCGGCAAAAATTTAAAATGGTCCGATTACGATGGTTGATACCTCTATCAATAGGTTTCGGAACCTGTAATTGCCGTGACAATTTTCATTTTGATTGCTCGATTATTTCTAAACATTTCTTAGAAAATTCAATTTTATTGAAAATCAACTGTGCTATAGCCCACAAGTTTTTGGGCGGCAAAAATTTAAAATGGTCCGATTACGATGGTTGATACCTCTATCAATAGGTTTCGGAACCTGTAATTGCCGTGACAATTTTCATTTTGATTGCTCGATTATTTCTAAACATTTCTTAGAAAATTCAATTTTATTGAAAATCAACTGTGCTATAGCCCACAAGTTTTTGGGCGGCAAAAATTTAAAATGGTCCGATTACGATGGTTGATACCTCTATCAATAGGTTTCGGAACCTGTAATTGCCGTGACAATTTTCATTTTGATTGCTCGATTATTTCTAAACATTTCTTAGAAAATTCAATTTTATTGAAAATCAACTGTGCTATAGCCCACAAGTTTTTGGGCGGCAAAAATTTAAAATGGTCCGATTACGATGGTTGATACCTCTATCAATAGGTTTCGAAACCTGTAATTGCCGTGACAATTTTCATTTTGATTGCTCGATTATTTCTAAACATTTCTTAGAAAATTCAATTTTATTGAAAATCAACTGTGCTATAGCCCACAAGTTTTTGGGCGGCAAAAATTTAAAATGGTCCGATTACGATGGTTGATACCTCTATCAATAGGTTTCGGAACCTGTAATTGCCGTGACAATTTTCATTTTGATTGCTCGATTATTTCTAAACATTTCTTAGAAAATTCAATTTTATTGAAAATCAACTGTGCTATAGCCCACAAGTTTTTGGGCGGCAAAAATTTAAAATGGTCCGATTACGATGGTTGATACCTCTATCAATAGGTTTCAGAACCTGTAATTGCCGTGACAATTTTCATTTTGATTGCTCGATTATTTCTAAACATTTCTTAGAAAATTCAATTTTATTGAAAATCAACTGTGCTATAACCCACAAGTTTTTGGGCGGCAAAAATTTAAAATGGTCCGATTACGATGGTTGATACCTCTATCAATAGGTTTCGGAACCTGTAATTGCCGTGACAATTTTCATTTTGATTGCTCGATTATTTCTAAACATTTCTTAGAAAATTCAATTTTATTGAAAATCAACTGTGCTATAGCCCACAAGTTTTTGGGCGGCAAAAATTTAAAATGGTCCGATTACGATGGTTGATACCTCTATCAATAGGTTTCGAAACCTGTAATTGCCGTGACAATTTTCATTTTGATTGCTCGATTATTTCTAAATATTTCTTAGAAAATTCAATTTTATTGAAAATCAACTGTGCTATATATAGCCCACAAGTTTTTGGGCGGCAAAAATTTAAAATGGTCCGATTACGATGGTTGATACCTCTATCAATAGGTTTCGGAACCTGTAATTGCCGTGACAATTTTCATTTTGATTGCTCGATTATTTCTAAACATTTCTTAGAAAATTCAATTTTATTGAAAATCAACTGTGCTATAGCCCACAAGTTTTTTGGCGGCAAAAATTTAAAATGGTCCGATTACGATGGTTGATACCTCTATCAATAGGTTTCGAAACCTGTAATTGCCGTGACAATTTTCATTTTGATTGCTCGATTATTTCTAAACATTTCTTAGAAAATTCAATTTTATTGAAAATCAACTGTGCTATAGCCCACAAGTTTTTGGGCGGCAAAAATTTAAAATGGTCCGATTACGATGGTTGATACCTCTATCAATAGGTTTCGGAACCTGTAATTGCCGTGACAATTTTCATTTTGATTGCTCGATTATTTCTAAACATTTCTTAGAAAATTCAATTTTATTGAAAATCAACTGTGCTATAGCCCACAAGTTTTTGGGCGGCAAAAATTTAAAATGGTCCGATTACGATGGTTGATACCTCTATCAATAGGTTTCGAAACCTGTAATTGCCATGACAATTTTCATTTTGATTGCTCGATTATTTCTAAACATTTCTTAGAAAATTCAATTTTATTGAAAATCAACTGTGCTATAGCCCACAAGTTTTTGGGCGGCAAAAATTTAAAATGGTCCGATTACGATGGTTGATACCTCTATCAATAGGTTTCGGAACCTGTAATTGCCGTGACAATTTTCATTTTGATTGCTCGATTATTTCTAAACATTTCTTAGAAAATTCAATTTTATTGAAAATCAACTGTGCTATAGCCCACAAGTTTTTGGGCGGCAAAAATTTAAAATGGTCCGATTACGATGGTTGATACCTCTATCAATAGGTTTCGAAACCTGTAATTGCCGTGACAATTTTCATTTTGATTGCTCGATTATTTCTAAACATTTCTTAGAAAATTCAATTTTATTGAAAATCAACTGTGCTATAGCCCACAAGTTTTTGGGCGGCAAAAATTTAAAATGGTCCGATTACGATGGTTGATACCTCTATCAATAGGTTTCGGAACCTGTAATTGCCGTGACAATTTTCATTTTGATTGCTCGATTATTTCTAAACATTTCTTAGAAAATTCAATTTTATTGAAAATCAACTGTGCTATAGCCCACAAGTTTTTGGGCGGCAAAAATTTAAAATGGTCCGATTACGATGGTTGATACCTCTATCAATAGGTTTCGGAACCTGTAATTGCCGTGACAATTTTCATTTTGATTGCTCGATTATTTCTAAACATTTCTTAGAAAATTCAATTTTATTGAAAATCAACTGTGCTATAGCCCACAAGTTTTTGGGCGGCAAAAATTTAAAATGGTCCGATTACGATGGTTGATACCTCTATCAATAGGTTTCGAAACCTGTAATTGCCATGACAATTTTCATTTTGATTGCTCGATTATTTCTAAACATTTCTTAGAAAATTCAATTTTATTGAAAATCAACTGTGCTATAGCCCACAAGTTTTTGGGCGGCAAAAATTTAAAATGGTCCGATTACGATGGTTGATACCTCTATCAATAGGTTTCGGAACCTGTAATTGCCGTGACAATTTTCATTTTGATTGCTCGATTATTTCTAAACATTTCTTAGAAAATTCAATTTTATTGAAAATCAACTGTGCTATAGCCCACAAGTTTTTGGGCGGCAAAAATTTAAAATGGTCCGATTACGATGGTTGATACCTCTATCAATAGGTTTCGAAACCTGTAATTGCCATGACAATTTTCATTTTGATTGCTCGATTATTTCTAAACATTTCTTAGAAAATTCAATTTTATTGAAAATCAACTGTGCTATAGCCCACAAGTTTTTGGGCGGCAAAAATTTAAAATGGTCCGATTACGATGGTTGATACCTCTATCAATAGGTTTCGAAACCTGTAATTGCCATGACAATTTTCATTTTGATTGCTCGATTATTTCTAAACATTTCTTAGAAAATTCAATTTTATTGAAAATCAACTGTGCTATAGCCCACAAGTTTTTGGGCGGCAAAAATTTAAAATGGTCCGATTACGATGGTTGATACCTCTATCAATAGGTTTCGAAACCTGTAATTGCCATGACAATTTTCATTTTGATTGCTCGATTATTTCTAAACATTTCTTAGAAAATTCAATTTTATTGAAAATCAACTGTGCTATAGCCCACAAGTTTTTGGGCGGCAAAAATTTAAAATGGTCCGATTACGATGGTTGATACCTCTATCAATAGGTTTCGAAACCTGTAATTGCCGTGACAATTTTAATTTTGATTGCTCGATTATTTCTAAACATTTCTTAGAAAATTCAATTTTATTGAAAATCAACTGTGCTATAGCCCACAAGTTTTTTGGCGGCAAAAATTTAAAATGGTCCGATTACGATGGTTGATACCTCTATCAATAGGTTTCGGAACCTGTAATTGCCGTGACAATTTTAATTTTGATTGCTCGATTATTTCTAAACATTTCTTAGAAAATTCAATTTTATTGAAAATCAACTGTGCTATAGCCCACAAGTTTTTGGGCGGTAAAAATTTAAAATGGTCCGATTACGATGGTTGATACCTCTATCAATAGGTTTCGGAACCTGTAATTGCCGTGACAATTTTCATTTTGATTGCTCGATTATTTCTAAACATTTCTTAGAAAATTCAATTTTATTGAAAATCAACTGTGCTATAGCCCACAAGTTTTTGGGCGGCAAAAATTTAAAATGGTCCGATTACGATGGTTGATACCTCTATCAATAGGTTTCGAAACCTGTAATTGCCGTGACAATTTTAATTTTGATTGCTCGATTATTTCTAAACATTTCTTAGAAAATTCAATTTTATTGAAAATCAACTGTGCTATAGCCCACAAGTTTTTTGGCGGCAAAAATTTAAAATGGTCCGATTACGATGGTTGATACCTCTATCAATAGGTTTCGGAACCTGTAATTGCCGTGACAATTTTCATTTTGATTGCTCGATTATTTCTAAACATTTCTTAGAAAATTCAATTTTATTGAAAATCAACTGTGCTATAACCCATAAGTTTTTGGGCGGCAAAAATTTAAAATGGTCCGATTACGATGGTTGATACCTCTATCAATAGGTTTCGGAACCTGTAATTGCCGTGACAATTTTCATTTTGATTGCTCGATTATTTCTAAACATTTCTTAGAAAATTCAATTTTATTGAAAATCAACTGTGCTATAGCCCACAAGTTTTTGGGCGGCAAAAATTTAAAATGGTCCGATTACGATGGTTGATACCTCTATCAATAGGTTTCGGAACCTGTAATTGCCGTGACAATTTTCATTTTGATTGCTCGATTATTTCTAAACATTTCTTAGAAAATTCAATTTTATTGAAAATCAACTGTGCTATAGCCCACAAGTTTTTGGGCGGCAAAAATTTAAAATGGTCCGATTACGATGGTTGATACCTCTATCAATAGGTTTCGAAACCTGTAATTGCCGTGACAATTTTCATTTTGATTGCTCGATTATTTCTAAACATTTCTTAGAAAATTCAATTTTATTGAAAATCAAGTGTGCTATAGCCCACAAGTTTTTGGGCGGCAAAAATTTAAAATGGTCCGATTACGATGGTTGATACCTCTATCAATAGGTTTCGGAACCTGTAATTGCCGTGACAATTTTCATTTTGATTGCTCGATTATTTCTAAACATTTCTTAGAAAATTCAATTTTATTGAAAATCAACTGTTCTATAGCCCACAAGTTTTTGGGCGGCAAAAATTTAAAATGGTCCGATTACGATGGTTGATACCTCTATCAATAGGTTTCGAAACCTGTAATTGCCGTGACAATTTTCATTTTGATTGCTCGATTATTTCTAAACATTTCTTAGAAAATTCAATTTTATTGAAAATCAACTGTGCTATAGCCTACAAGTTTTTGGGCGGCAAAAATTTAAAATGGTCCGATTACGATGGTTGATACCTCTATCAATAGGTTTCGGAACCTGTAATTGCCGTGACAATTTTCATTTTGATTGCTCGATTATTTCTAAACATTTCTTAGAAAATTCAATTTTATTGAAAATCAACTGTGCTATAGCCCACAAGTTTTTTGGCGGCAAAAATTTAAAATGGTCCGATTACGATGGTTGATACCTCTATCAATAGGTTTCGAAACCTGTAATTGCCGTGACAATTTTCATTTTGATTGCTCGATTATTTCTAAACATTTCTTAGAAAATTCAATTTTATTGAAAATCAACTGTGCTATAGCCCACAAGTTTTTGGGCGGCAAAAATTTAAAATGGTCCGATTACGATGGTTGATACCTCTATCAATAGGTTTCGAAACCTGTAATTGCCGTGACAATTTTCATTTTGATTGCTCGATTATTTCTAAACATTTCTTAGAAAATTCAATTTTATTGAAAATCAACTGTGCTATAGCCCACAAGTTTTTTGGCGGCAAAAATTTAAAATGGTCCGATTACGATGGTTGATACCTCTATCAATAGGTTTCGGAACCTGTAATTGCCGTGACAATTTTCATTTTGATTGCTCGATTGTTTCTAAACATTTCTTAGAAAATTCAATTTTATTGAAAATCAACTGTGCTATAGCCCACAAGTTTTTGGGCGGCAAAAATTTAAAATGGTCCGATTACGATGGTTGATACCTCTATCAATAGGTTTCGGGACCTGTAATTGCTGTGACCATTTTTCGATTTTGATTGCTCGATTATTTCTAAACATTTCTTAGAAAATTCAATTTTATTGAAAATTAACTGTGCTATAGCCCACAAGTTTTTGGGCGGCAAAAATTTAAAATGGTCCGATTACGATGGTTGATACCTCTATCAATAGGTTTCGGAACCTGTAATTGCCGTGACAATTTTCATTTTGATTGCTCGATTATTTCTAAACATTTCTTAGAAAATTCAATTTTATTGAAAATCAACTGTGCTATAGCCCACAAGTTTTTTGGCGGCAAAAATTTAAAATGGTCCGATTACGATGGTTGATACCTCTATCAATAGGTTTCGAAACCTGTAATTGCCGTGACAATTTTCATTTTGATTGCTCGATTATTTCTAAACATTTCTTAGAAAATTCAATTTTATTGAAAATCAACTGTGCTATAGCCCACAAGTTTTTGGGCGGCAAAAATTTAAAATGGTCCGATTACGATGGTTGATACCTCTATCAATAGGTTTCGGAACCTGTAATTGCCGTGACAATTTTCATTTTGATTGCTCGATTATTTCTAAACATTTCTTAGAAAATTCAATTTTATTGAAAATCAACTGTGCTATAGCCCACAAGTTTTTTGGCGGCAAAAATTTAAAATGGTCCGATTACGATGGTTGATACCTCTATCAATAGGTTTCGAAACCTGTAATTGCCGTGACAATTTTCATTTTGATTGCTCGATTATTTCTAAACATTTCTTAGAAAATTCAATTTTATTGAAAATCAACTGTGCTATAGCCCACAAGTTTTTGGGCGGCAAAAATTTAAAATGGTCCGATTACGATGGTTGATACCTCTATCAATAGGTTTCGGAACCTGTAATTGCCGTGACAATTTTCATTTTGATTGCTCGATTATTTCTAAACATTTCTTAGAAAATTCAATTTTATTGAAAATCAACTGTGCTATAGCCCACAAGTTTTTGGGCGGCAAAAATTTAAAATGGTCCGATTACGATGGTTGATACCTCTATCAATAGGTTTCGAAACCTGTAATTGCCGTGACAATTTTCATTTTGATTGCTCGATTATTTCTAAATATTTCTTAGAAAATTCAATTTTATTGAAAATCAACTGTGCTATAGCCCACAAGTTTTTGGGCGGCAAAAATTTAAAATGGTCCGATTACGATGGTTGATACCTCTATCAATAGGTTTCGGAACCTGTAATTGCCGTGACAATTTTCATTTTGATTGCTCGATTATTTCTAAACATTTCTTAGAAAATTCAATTTTATTGAAAATCAACTGTGCTATAGCCCACAAGTTTTTTGGCGGCAAAAATTTAAAATGGTCCGATTACGATGGTTGATACCTCTATCAATAGGTTTCGAAACCTGTAATTGCCGTGACAATTTTCATTTTGATTGCTCGATTATTTCTAAACATTTCTTAGAAAATTCAATTTTATTGAAAATCAACTGTGCTATAGCGCACAAGTTTTTGGGCGGCAAAAATTTAAAATGGTCCGATTACGATGGTTGATACCTCTATCAATAGGTTTCGGAACCTGTAATTGCCGTGACAATTTTCATTTTGATTGCTCGATTATTTCTAAACATTTCTTAGAAAATTCAATTTTATTGAAAATCAACTGTGCTATAACCCATAAGTTTTTGGGCGGCAAAAATTTAAAATGGTCCGATTACGATGGTTGATACCTCTTTCAATAGGTTTCGGAACCTGTAATTGCCGTGACAATTTTCATTTTGATTGCTCGATTATTTCTAAACATTTCTTAGAAAATTCAATTTTATTGAAAATCAACTGTGCTATAGCCCACAAGTTTTTGGGCGGCAAAAATTTAAAATGGTCCGATTACGATGGTTGATACCTCTATCAATAGGTTTCGAAACCTGTAATTGCCGTGACAATTTTCATTTTGATTGCTCGATTATTTCTAAATATTTCTTAGAAAATTCAATTTTATTGAAAATCAACTGTGCTATAGCCCACAAGTTTTTGGGCGGCAAAAATTTAAAATGGTCCGATTACGATGGTTGATACCTCTATCAATAGGTTTCGGAACCTGTAATTGCCGTGACAATTTTCATTTTGATTGCTCGATTATTTCTAAACATTTCTTAGAAAATTCAATTTTATTGAAAATCAACTGTGCTATAGCCCACAAGTTTTTGGGCGGCAAAAATTTAAAATGGTCCGATTACGATGGTTGATACCTCTATCAATAGGTTTCGAAACCTGTAATTGCCGTGACAATTTTCATTTTGATTGCTCGATTATTTCTAAATATTTCTTAGAAAATTCAATTTTATTGAAAATCAACTGTGCTATAGCCCACAAGTTTTTGGGCGGCAAAAATTTAAAATGGTCCGATTACGATGGTTGATACCTCTATCAATAGGTTTCGGAACCTGTAATTGCCGTGACAATTTTCATTTTGATTGCTCGATTATTTCTAAACATTTCTTAGAAAATTCAATTTTATTGAAAATCAACTGTGCTATAGCCCACAAGTTTTTTGGCGGCAAAAATTTAAAATGGTCCGATTACGATGGTTGATACCTCTATCAATAGGTTTCGAAACCTGTAATTGCCGTGACAATTTTCATTTTGATTGCTCGATTATTTCTAAACATTTCTTAGAAAATTCAATTTTATTGAAAATCAACTGTGCTATAGCGCACAAGTTTTTGGGCGGCAAAAATTTAAAATGGTCCGATTACGATGGTTGATACCTCTATCAATAGGTTTCGGAACCTGTAATTGCCGTGACAATTTTCATTTTGATTGCTCGATTATTTCTAAACATTTCTTAGAAAATTCAATTTTATTGAAAATCAACTGTGCTATAACCCATAAGTTTTTGGGCGGCAAAAATTTAAAATGGTCCGATTACGATGGTTGATACCTCTATCAATAGGTTTCGGAACCTGTAATTGCCGTGACAATTTTCATTTTGATTGCTCGATTATTTCTAAACATTTCTTAGAAAATTCAATTTTATTGAAAATCAACTGTGCTATAGCCCACAAGTTTTTGGGCGGCAAAAATTTAAAATGGTCCGATTACGATGGTTGATACCTCTATCAATAGGTTTCGAAACCTGTAATTGCCGTGACAATTTTCATTTTGATTGCTCGATTATTTCTAAATATTTCTTAGAAAATTCAATTTTATTGAAAATCAACTGTGCTATAGCCCACAAGTTTTTGGGCGGCAAAAATTTAAAATGGTCCGATTACGATGGTTGATACCTCTATCAATAGGTTTCGGAACCTGTAATTGCCGTGACAATTTTCATTTTGATTGCTCGATTATTTCTAAACATTTCTTAGAAAATTCAATTTTATTGAAAATCAACTGTGCTATAGCCCACAAGTTTTTTGGCGGCAAAAATTTAAAATGGTCCGATTACGATGGTTGATACCTCTATCAATAGGTTTCGAAACCTGTAATTGCCGTGACAATTTTCATTTTGATTGCTCGATTATTTCTAAACATTTCTTAGAAAATTCAATTTTATTGAAAATCAACTGTGCTATAGCCCACAAGTTTTTGGGCGGCAAAAATTTAAAATGGTCCGATTACGATGGTTGATACCTCTATCAATAGGTTTCGGAACCTGTAATTGCCGTGACAATTTTCATTTTGATTGCTCGATTATTTCTAAACATTTCTTAGAAAATTCAATTTTATTGAAAATCAACTGTGCTATAGCCCACAAGTTTTTGGGCGGCAAAAATTTAAAATGGTCCGATTACGATGGTTGATACCTCTATCAATAGGTTTCGGAACCTGTAATTGCCGTGACAATTTTCATTTTGATTGCTCGATTATTTCTAAACATTTCTTAGAAAATTCAATTTTATTGAAAATCAACTGTGCTATAGCCCACAAGTTTTTGGGCGGCAAAAATTTAAAATGGTCCGATTACGATGGTTGATACCTCTATCAATAGGTTTCGAAACCTGTAATTGCCGTGACAATTTTCATTTTGATTGCTCGATTATTTCTAAACATTTCTTAGAAAATTCAATTTTATTGAAAATCAAGTGTGCTATAGCCCACAAGTTTTTGGGCGGCAAAAATTTAAAATGGTCCGATTACGATGGTTGATACCTCTATCAATAGGTTTCGGAACCTGTAATTGCCGTGACAATTTTCATTTTGATTGCTCGATTATTTCTAAACATTTCTTAGAAAATTCAATTTTATTGAAAATCAACTGTTCTATAGCCCACAAGTTTTTGGGCGGCAAAAATTTAAAATGGTCCGGTTACGATGGTTGATACCTCTATCAATAGGTTTCGAAACCTGTAATTGCCGTGACAATTTTCATTTTGATTGCTCGATTATTTCTAAACATTTCTTAGAAAATTCAATTTTATTGAAAATCAACTGTGCTATAGCCCACAAGTTTTTTGGCGGAAAAAATTTAAAATGGTCCGATTACGATGGTTGATACCTCTATCAATAGGTTTCGAAACCTGTAATTGCCGTGACAATTTTCATTTTGATTGCTCGATTATTTCTAAACATTTCTTAGAAAATTCAATTTTATTGAAAATCAACTGTGCTATAGCCTACAAGTTTTTGGGCGGCAAAAATTTAAAATGGTCCGATTACGATGGTTGATACCTCTATCAATAGGTTTCGGAACCTGTAATTGCCGTGACAATTTTCATTTTGATTGCTCGATTATTTCTAAACATTTCTTAGAAAATTCAATTTTATTGAAAATCAACTGTGCTATAGCCCGCAAGTTTTTTGGCGGCAAAAATTTAAAATGGTCCGATTACGATGGTTGATACCTCTATCAATAGGTTTCGAAACCTGTAATTGCCGTGACAATTTTCATTTTGATTGCTCGATTATTTCTAAACATTTCTTAGAAAATTCAATTTTATTGAAAATCAACTGTGCTATAGCCCACAAGTTTTTTGGCGGCAAAAATTTAAAATGGTCCGATTACGATGGTTGATACCTCTATCAATAGGTTTCGAAACCTGTAATTGCCGTGACAATTTTCATTTTGATTGCTCGATTATTTCTAAACATTTCTTAGAAAATTCAATTTTATTGAAAATCAACTGTGCTATAGCCCACAAGTTTTTTGGCGGCAAAAATTTAAAATGGTCCGATTACGATGGTTGATACCTCTATCAATAGGTTTCGGAACCTGTAATTGCCGTGACAATTTTCATTTTGATTGCTCGATTATTTCTAAACATTTCTTAGAAAATTCAATTTTATTGAAAATCAACTGTGCTATAGCCCGCAAGTTTTTTGGCGGCAAAAATTTAAAATGGTCCGATTACGATGGTTGATACCTCTATCAATAGGTTTCGAAACCTGTAATTGCCTTGACAATTTTCATTTTGATTGCTCGATTATTTCTAAACATTTCTTAGAAAATTCAATTTTATTGAAAATCAACTGTGCTATAGCCCACAAGTTTTTGGGCGGCAAAAATTTAAAATGGTCCGATTACGATGGTTGATACCTCTATCAATAGGTTTCGAAACCTGTAATTGCCGTGACAATTTTCATTTTGATTGCTCGATTATTTCTAAACATTTCTTAGAAAATTCAATTTTATTGAAAATCAACTGTGCTATAGCCCACAAGTTTTTTGGCGGCAAAAATTTAAAATGGTCCGATTACGATGGTTGATACCTCTATCAATAGGTTTCGGGACCTGTAATTGCTGTGACCATTTTTCGATTTTGATTGCTCGATTATTTCTAAACATTTCTTAGAAAATTCAATTTTATTGAAAATTAACTGTGCTATAGCCCACAAGTTTTTGGGCGGCAAAAATTTAAAATGGTCCGATTACGATGGTTGATACCTCTATCAATAGGTTTCGGAACCTGTAATTGCCGTGACAATTTTCATTTTGATTGCTCGATTATTTCTAAACATTTCTTAGAAAATTCAATTTTATTGAAAATCAACTGTGCTATAGCCCACAAGTTTTTTGGCGGCAAAAATTTAAAATGGTCCGATTACGATGGTTGATACCTCTATCAATAGGTTTCGAAACCTGTAATTGCCGTGACAATTTTCATTTTGATTGCTCGATTATTTCTAAACATTTCTTAGAAAATTCAATTTTATTGAAAATCAACTGTGCTATAGCCCACAAGTTTTTGGGCGGCAAAAATTTAAAATGGTCCGATTACGATGGTTGATACCTCTATCAATAGGTTTCGGAACCTGTAATTGCCGTGACAATTTTCATTTTGATTGCTCGATTATTTCTAAACATTTCTTAGAAAATTCAATTTTATTGAAAATCAACTGTGCTATAGCCCGCAAGTTTTTTGGCGGCAAAAATTTAAAATAGTCCGATTACGATGGTTGATACCTCTATCAATAGGTTTCGAAACCTGTAATTGCCGTGACAATTTTCATTTTGATTGCTCGATTATTTCTAAACATTTCTTAGAAAATTCAATTTTATTGAAAATCAACTGTGCTATAGCCCACAAGTTTTTTGGCGGCAAAAATTTAAAATGGTCCGATTACGATGGTTGATACCTCTATCAATAGGTTTCGAAACCTGTAATTGCCGTGACAATTTTCATTTTGATTGCTCGATTATTTCTAAACATTTCTTAGAAAATTCAATTTTATTGAAAATCAACTGTGCTATAGCCCGCAAGTTTTTGGGCGGCAAAAATTTAAAATGGTCCGATTACGATGGTTGATACCTCTATCAATAGGTTTCGAAACCTGTAATTGCCGTGACAATTTTCATTTTGATTGCTCGATTATTTCTAAACATTTCTTAGAAAATTCAATTTTATTGAAAATCAACTGTGCTATAGCCCACAAGTTTTTTGGCGGCAAAAATTTAAAATGGTCCGATTACGATGGTTGATACCTCTATCAATAGGTTTCGGAACCTGTAATTGCCGTGACAATTTTCATTTTGATTGCTCGATTATTTCTAAACATTTCTTAGAAAATTCAATTTTATTGAAAATCAACTGTGCTATAGCCCGCAAGTTTTTTGGCGGCAAAAATTTAAAATGGTCCGATTACGATGGTTGATACCTCTATCAATAGGTTTCGAAACCTGTAATTGCCGTGACAATTTTCATTTTGATTGCTCGATTATTTCTAAACATTTCTTAGAAAATTCAATTTTATTGAAAATCAACTGTGCTATAGCCCACAAGTTTTTGGGCGGCAAAAATTTAAAATGGTCCGATTACGATGGTTGATACCTCTATCAATAGGTTTCGAAACCTGTAATTGCCGTGACAATTTTCATTTTGATTGCTCGATTATTTCTAAACATTTCTTAGAAAATTCAATTTTATTGAAAATCAACTGTGCTATAGCCCACAAGTTTTTTGGCGGCAAAAATTTAAAATGGTCCGATTACGATGGTTGATACCTCTATCAATAGGTTTCGGGACCTGTAATTGCTGTGACCATTTTTCGATTTTGATTGCTCGATTATTTCTAAACATTTCTTAGAAAATTCAATTTTATTGAAAATTAACTGTGCTATAGCCCACAAGTTTTTGGGCGGCAAAAATTTAAAATGGTCCGATTACGATGGTTGATACCTCTATCAATAGGTTTCGGAACCTGTAATTGCCGTGACAATTTTCATTTTGATTGCTCGATTATTTCTAAACATTTCTTAGAAAATTCAATTTTATTG
Source organism: Tipula vernalis (assembly GCA_958295665.1). Taxonomy (NCBI): domain Eukaryota; kingdom Metazoa; phylum Arthropoda; class Insecta; order Diptera; family Tipulidae; genus Tipula; species Tipula vernalis. The sequence goes on along the minus strand of OY282558.1, from coordinate 12,874,661 downwards.
AAAATCAACTGTGCTATAGCCCACAAGTTTTTTGGCGGCAAAAATTTAAAATGGTCCGATTACGATGGTTGATACCTCTATCAATAGGTTTCGAAACCTGTAATTGCCGTGACAATTTTCATTTTGATTGCTCGATTATTTCTAAACATTTCTTAGAAAATTCAATTTTATTGAAAATCAACTGTGCTATAGCCCACAAGTTTTTGGGCGGCAAAAATTTAAAATGGTCCGATTACGATGGTTGATACCTCTATCAATAGGTTTCGGAACCTGTAATTGCCGTGACAATTTTCATTTTGATTGCTCGATTATTTCTAAACATTTCTTAGAAAATTCAATTTTATTGAAAATCAACTGTGCTATAGCCCGCAAGTTTTTTGGCGGCAAAAATTTAAAATGGTCCGATTACGATGGTTGATACCTCTATCAATAGGTTTCGAAACCTGTAATTGCCGTGACAATTTTCATTTTGATTGCTCGATTATTTCTAAACATTTCTTAGAAAATTCAATTTTATTGAAAATCAACTGTGCTATAGCCCACAAGTTTTTGGGCGGCAAAAATTTAAAATGGTCCGATTACGATGGTTGATACCTCTATCAATAGGTTTCGAAACCTGTAATTGCCGTGACAATTTTCATTTTGATTGCTCGATTATTTCTAAACATTTCTTAGAAAATTCAATTTTATTGAAAATCAACTGTGCTATAGCCCACAAGTTTTTTGGCGGCAAAAATTTAAAATGGTCCGATTACGATGGTTGATACCTCTATCAATAGGTTTCGGGACCTGTAATTGCTGTGACCATTTTTCGATTTTGATTGCTCGATTATTTCTAAACATTTCTTAGAAAATTCAATTTTATTGAAAATTAACTGTGCTATAGCCCACAAGTTTTTGGGCGGCAAAAATTTAAAATGGTCCGATTACGATGGTTGATACCTCTATCAATAGGTTTCGAAACCTGTAATTGCCGTGACAATTTTCATTTTGATTGCTCGATTATTTCTAAACATTTCTTAGAAAATTCAATTTTATTGAAAATCAACTGTGCTATAGCCCACAAGTTTTTTGGCGGCAAAAATTTAAAATGGTCCGATTACGATGGTTGATACCTCTATCAATAGGTTTCGAAACCTGTAATTGCCGTGACAATTTTCATTTTGATTGCTCGATTATTTCTAAACATTTCTTAGAAAATTCAATTTTATTGAAAATCAACTGTGCTATAGCCCACAAGTTTTTGGGCGGCAAAAATTTAAAATGGTCCGATTACGATGGTTGATACCTCTATCAATAAGTTTCGGAACCTGTAATTGCCGTGACAATTTTCATTTTGATTGCTCGATTATTTCTAAACATTTCTTAGAAAATTCAATTTTATTGAAAATCAACTGTGCTATAGCCCACAAGTTTTTTGGCGGCAAAAATTTAAAATGGTCCGATTACGATGGTTGATACCTCTATCAATAGGTTTCGGAACCTGTAATTGCCGTGACAATTTTCATTTTGATTGCTCGATTATTTCTAAACATTTCTTAGAAAATTCAATTTTATTGAAAATCAACTGTGCTATAGCCCACAAGTTTTTTGGCGGCAAAAATTTAAAATGGTCCGATTACGATGGTTGATACCTCTATCAATAGGTTTCGGAACCTGTAATTGCCGTGAAAATTTTCATTTTGATTGCTCGATTGTTTCTAAACATTTCTTAGAAAATTCAATTTTATTGAAAATCAACTGTGCTATAGCCCACAAGTTTTTTGGCGGCAAAAATTTAAAATGGTCCGATTACGATGGTTGATACCTCTATCAATAGGTTTCGGGACCTGTAATTGCTGTGACCATTTTTCGATTTTGATTGCTCGATTATTTCTAAACATTTCTTAGAAAATTCAATTTTATTGAAAATTAACTGTGCTATAGCCCACAAGTTTTTGGGCGGCAAAAATTTAAAATGGTCCGATTACGATGGTTGATACCTCTATCAATAGGTTTCGGAACCTGTAATTGCCGTGACAATTTTCATTTTGATTGCTCGATTATTTCTAAACATTTCTTAGAAAATTCAATTTTATTGAAAATCAACTGTGCTATAGCCCACAAGTTTTTTGGCGGCAAAAATTTAAAATGGTCCGATTACGATGGTTGATACCTCTATCAATAGGTTTCGAAACCTGTAATTGCCTTGACAATTTTCATTTTGATTGCTCGATTATTTCTAAACATTTCTTAGAAAATTCAATTTTATTGAAAATCAACTGTGCTATAGCCCACAAGTTTTTGGGCGGCAAAAATTTAAAATGGTCCGATTACGATGGTTGATACCTCTATCAATAGGTTTCGGAACCTGTAATTGCCGTGACAATTTTCATTTTGATTGCTCGATTATTTCTAAACATTTCTTAGAAAATTCAATTTTATTGAAAATCAACTGTGCTATAGCCCACAAGTTTTTTGGCGGCAAAAATTTAAAATGGTCCGATTACGATGGTTGATACCTCTATCAATAGGTTTCGAAACCTGTAATTGCCGTGACAATTTTCATTTTGATTGCTCGATTATTTCTAAACATTTCTTAGAAAATTCAATTTTATTGAAAATCAACTGTGCTATAGCCCACAAGTTTTTGGGCGGCAAAAATTTAAAATGGTCCGATTACGATGGTTGATACCTCTATCAATAGGTTTCGGAACCTGTAATTGCCGTGACAATTTTCATTTTGATTGCTCGATTATTTCTGAACATTTCTTAGAAAATTCAATTTTATTGAAAATCAACTGTGCTATAGCCCACAAGTTTTTGGGCGGCAAAAATTTAAAATGGTCCGATTACGATGGTTGATACCTCTATCAATAGGTTTCGAAACCTGTAATTGCCGTGACAATTTTCATTTTGATTGCTCGATTATTTCTAAACATTTCTTAGAAAATTCAATTTTATTGAAAATCAACTGTGCTATAGCCCACAAGTTTTTGGGCGGCAAAAATTTAAAATGGTCCGATTACGATGGTTGATACCTCTATCAATAGGTTTCGGAACCTGTAATTGCCGTGACAATTTTCATTTTGATTGCTCGATTATTTCTAAACATTTCTTAGAAAATTCAATTTTATTGAAAATCAACTGTGCTATAGCCCACAAGTTTTTTGGCGGCAAAAATTTAAAATGGTCCGATTACGATGGTTGATACCTCTATCAATAGGTTTCGAAACCTGTAATTGCCGTGACAATTTTCATTTTGATTGCTCGATTATTTCTAAACATTTCTTAGAAAATTCAATTTTATTGAAAATCAACTGTGCTATAGCCCACAAGTTTTTGGGCGGCAAAAATTTAAAATGGTCCGATTACGATGGTTGATACCTCTATCAATAGGTTTCGGAACCTGTAATTGCCGTGACAATTTTCATTTTGATTGCTCGATTATTTCTAAACATTTCTTAGAAAATTCAATTTTATTGAAAATCGACTGTGCTATAGCCCACAAGTTTTTGGGCGGCAAAAATTTAAAATGGTCCGATTACGATGGTTGATACCTCTATCAATAGGTTTCGGAACCTGTAATTGCCGTGACAATTTTCATTTTGATTGCTCGATTATTTCTTAACATTTCTTAGAAAATTCAATTTTATTGAAAATCAACTGTGCTATAGCCCACAAGTTTTTTGGCGGCAAAAATTTAAAATGGTCCGATTACGATGGTTGATACCTCTATCAATAGGTTTCGAAACCTGTAATTGCCGTGACAATTTTCATTTTGATTGCTCGATTATTTCTAAACATTTCTTAGAAAATTCAATTTTATTGAAAATCAACTGTGCTATAGCCCACAAGTTTTTGGGCGGCAAAAATTTAAAATGGTCCGATTACGATGGTTGATACCTCTATCAATAGGTTTCGGAACCTGTAATTGCCGTGACAATTTTCATTTTGATTGCTCGATTATTTCTAAACATTTCTTAGAAAATTCAATTTTATTGAAAATCAACTGTGCTATAGCCCACAAGTTTTTGGGCGGCAAAAATTTAAAATGGTCCGATTACGATGGTTGATACCTCTATCAATAGGTTTCGGAATCTGTAATTGCCGTGACAATTTTCATTTTGATTGCTCGATTATTTCTAAACATTTCTTAGAAAATTCAATTTTATTGAAAATCAACTGTGCTATAGCCCACAAGTTTTTTGGCGGCAAAAATTTAAAATGGTCCGATTACGATGGTTGATACCTCTATCAATAGGTTTCGAAACCTGTAATTGCCGTGACAATTTTCATTTTGATTGCTCGATTATTTCTAAACATTTCTTAGAAAATTCAATTTTATTGAAAATCAACTGTGCTATAGCCCACAAGTTTTTGGGCGGCAAAAATTTAAAATGGTCCGATTACGATGGTTGATACCTCTATCAATAGGTTTCGGAACCTGTAATTGCCGTGACAATTTTCATTTTGATTGCTCGATTATTTCTAAACATTTCTTAGAAAATTCAATTTTATTGAAAATCAACTGTGCTATAGCCCACAAGTTTTTGGGCGGCAAAAATTTAAAATGGTCCGATTACGATGGTTGATACCTCTATCAATAGGTTTCGGAACCTGTAATTGCCGTGACAATTTTCATTTTGATTGCTCGATTATTTCTAAACATTTCTTAGAAAATTCAATTTTATTGAAAATCAACTGTGCTATAGCCCACAAGTTTTTTGGCGGCAAAAATTTAAAATGGTCCGATTACGATGGTTGATACCTCTATCAATAGGTTTCGAAACCTGTAATTGCCGTGACAATTTTCATTTTGATTGCTCGATTATTTCTAAACATTTCTTAGAAAATTCAATTTTATTGAAAATCAACTGTGCTATAGCCCACAAGTTTCTGGGCGGCAAAAATTTAAAATGGTCCGATTACGATGGTTGATACCTCTATCAATAGGTTTCGAAACCTGTAATTGCCGTGACAATTTTCATTTTGATTGCTCGATTATTTCTAAACATTTCTTAGAAAATTCAATTTTATTGAAAATCAACTGTGCTATAGCCCACAAGTTTTTGGGCGGCAAAAATTTAAAATGGTCCGATTACGATGGTTGATACCTCTATCAATAGGTTTCGGAACCTGTAATTGCCGTGACAATTTTCATTTTGATTGCTCGATTATTTCTAAACATTTCTTAGAAAATTCAATTTTATTGAAAATCAACTGTGCTATAGCCCACAAGTTTTTTGGCGGCAAAAATTTAAAATGGTCCGATTACGATGGTTGATACCTCTATCAATAGGTTTCGAAACCTGTAATTGCCGTGACAATTTTCATTTTGATTGCTCGATTATTTCTAAACATTTCTTAGAAAATTCTATGTTATTGAAAATCAACTGTGCTATAGCCCACAAGTTTTTGGGCGGCAAAAATTTAAAATGGTCCGATTACGATGGTTGATACCTCTATCAATAGGTTTCGGAACCTGTAATTGCCGTGACAATTTTCATTTTGATTGCTCGATTATTTCTAAACATTTCTTAGAAAATTCAATTTTATTGAAAATCAACTGTGCTATAGCCCACAAGTTTTTTGGCGGCAAAAATTTAAAATGGTCCGATTACGATGGTTGATACCTCTATCAATAGGTTTCGAAACCTGTAATTGCCGTGACAATTTTCATTTTGATTGCTCGATTATTTCTAAACATTTCTTAGAAAATTCAATTTTATTGAAAATCAACTGTGCTATAGCCCACAAGTTTTTTGGCGGCAAAAATTTAAAATGGTCCGATTACGATGGTTGATACCTCTATCAATAGGTTTCGAAACCTGTAATTGCCGTGACAATTTTCATTTTGATTGCTCGATTATTTCTAAACATTTCTTAGAAAATTCAATTTTATTGATTATCAACTGTGCTATAGCCCACAAGTTTTTGGGCGGCAAAAATTTAAAATGGTCCGATTACGATGGTTGATACCTCTATCAATAGGTTTCGGAACCTGTAATTGCCGTGACAATTTTCATTTTGATTGCTCGATTATTTCTAAACATTTCTTAGAAAATTCAATGTTATTGAAAATCAACTGTGCTATAGCCCACAAGTTTTTGGGCGGCAAAAATTTAAAATGGTCCGATTACGATGGTTGATACCTCTATCAATAGGTTTCGAAACCTGTAATTGCCTTGACAATTTTCATTTTGATTGCTCGATTATTTCTAAACATTTCTTAGAAAATTCAATTTTATTGAAAATCAACTGTGCTATAGCCCACAAGTTTTTTGGCGGCAAAAATTTAAAATGGTCCGATTACGATGGTTGATACCTCTATCAATAGGTTTCGAAACCTGTAATTGCCGTGACAATTTTCATTTTGATTGCTCGATTATTTCTAAACATTTCTTAGAAAATTCAATTTTATTGATTATCAACTGTGCTATAGCCCACAAGTTTTTGGGCGGCAAAAATTTAAAATGGTCCGATTACGATGGTTGATACCTCTATCAATAGGTTTCGAAACCTGTAATTGCCGTGACAATTTTCATTTTGATTGCTCGATTATTTCTAAACATTTCTTAGAAAATTCAATTTTATTGAAAATCAACTGTGCTATAGCCCACAAGTTTTTTGGCGGCAAAAATTTAAAATGGTCCGATTACGATGGTTGATACCTCTATCAATAGGTTTCGAAACCTGTAATTGCCGTGACAATTTTCATTTTGATTGCTCGATTATTTCTAAACATTTCTTAGAAAATTCAATTTTATTGAAAATCAACTGTGCTATAGCCCACAAGTTTTTTGGCGGCAAAAATTTAAAATGGTCCGATTACGATGGTTGATACCTCTATCAATAGGTTTCGAAACCTGTAATTGCCGTGACAATTTTCATTTTGATTGCTCGATTATTTCTAAACATTTCTTAGAAAATTCAATGTTATTGAAAATCAACTGTGCTATAGCCCACAAGTTTTTGGGCGGCAAAAATTTAAAATGGTCCGATTACGATGGTTGATACCTCTATCAATAGGTTTCGGAATCTGTAATTGCCGTGACAATTTTCATTTTGATTGCTCGATTATTTCTAAACATTTCTTAGAAAATTCAATTTTATTGAAAATCAACTGTGCTATAGCCCACAAGTTTTTTGGCGGCAAAAATTTAAAATGGTCCGATTACGATGGTTGATACCTCTATCAATAGGTTTCGAAACCTGTAATTGCCGTGACAATTTTCATTTTGATTGCTCGATTATTTCTAAACATTTCTTAGAAAATTCAATTTTATTGAAAATCAACTGTGCTATAGCCCACAAGTTTTTTGGCGGCAAAAATTTAAAATGGTCCGATTACGATGGTTGATACCTCTATCAATAGGTTTCGAAACCTGTAATTGCCGTGACAATTTTCATTTTGATTGCTCGATTATTTCTAAACATTTCTTAGAAAATTCAATGTTATTGAAAATCAACTGTGCTATAGCCCACAAGTTTTTTGGCGGCAAAAATTTAAAATGGTCCGATTACGATGGTTGATACCTCTATCAATAGGTTTCGAAACCTGTAATTGCCGTGACAATTTTCATTTTGATTGCTCGATTATTTCTAAACATTTCTTAGAAAATTCAATGTTATTGAAAATCAACTGTGCTATAGCCCACAAGTTTTTTGGCGGCAAAAATTTAAAATGGTCCGATTACGATGGTTGATACCTCTATCAATAGGTTTCGAAACCTGTAATTGCCGTGACAATTTTCATTTTGATTGCTCGATTATTTCTAAACATTTCTTAGAAAATTCAATTTTATTGAAAATCAACTGTGCTATAGCCCACAAGTTTTTTGGCGGCAAAAATTTAAAATGGTCCGATTACGATGGTTGATACCTCTATCAATAGGTTTCGAAACCTGTAATTGCCGTGACAATTTTCATTTTGATTGCTCGATTATTTCTAAACATTTCTTAGAAAATTCAATGTTATTGAAAATCAACTGTGCTATAGCCCACAAGTTTTTGGGCGGCAAAAATTTAAAATGGTCCGATTACGATGGTTGATACCTCTATCAATAGGTTTCGGAATCTGTAATTGCCGTGACAATTTTCATTTTGATTGCTCGATTATTTCTAAACATTTCTTAGAAAATTCAATTTTATTGAAAATCAACTGTGCTATAGCCCACAAGTTTTTTGGCGGCAAAAATTTAAAATGGTCCGATTACGATGGTTGATACCTCTATCAATAGGTTTCGAAACCTGTAATTGCCGTGACAATTTTCATTTTGATTGCTCGATTATTTCTAAACATTTCTTAGAAAATTCAATTTTATTGAAAATCAACTGTGCTATAGCCCACAAGTTTTTTGGCGGCAAAAATTTAAAATGGTCCGATTACGATGGTTGATACCTCTATCAATAGGTTTCGGAACCTGTAATTGCCGTGACAATTTTCATTTTGATTGCTCGATTATTTCTAAACATTTCTTAGAAAATTCAATTTTATTGAAAATCAACTGTGCTATAGCCCACAAGTTTTTGGGCGGCAAAAATTTAAAATGGTCCGATTACGATGGTTGATACCTCTATCAATAGGTTTCGGAACCTGTAATTGCCGTGACAATTTTCATTTTGATTGCTCGATTATTTCTAAACATTTCTTAGAAAATTCAATTTTATTGAAAATCAACTGTGCTATAGCCCACAAGTTTTTTGGCGGCAAAAATTTAAAATGGTCCGATTACGATGGTTGATACCTCTATCAATAGGTTTCGAAACCTGTAATTGCCGTGACAATTTTCATTTTGATTGCTCGATTATTTCTAAACATTTCTTAGAAAATTCAATTTTATTGAAAATCAACTGTGCTATAGCCCACAAGTTTCTGGGCGGCAAAAATTTAAAATGGTCCGATTACGATGGTTGATACCTCTATCAATAGGTTTCGAAACCTGTAATTGCCGTGACAATTTTCATTTTGATTGCTCGATTATTTCTAAACATTTCTTAGAAAATTCAATTTTATTGAAAATCAACTGTGCTATAGCCCACAAGTTTTTGGGCGGCAAAAATTTAAAATGGTCCGATTACGATGGTTGATACCTCTATCAATAGGTTTCGGAACCTGTAATTGCCGTGACAATTTTCATTTTGATTGCTCGATTATTTCTAAACATTTCTTAGAAAATTCAATTTTATTGAAAATCAACTGTGTTATAGCCCACAAGTTTTTTGGCGGCAAAAATTTAAAATGGTCCGATTACGATGGTTGATACATCTATCAATAGGTTTCGAAACCTGTAATTGCCGTGACAATTTTCATTTTGATTGCTCGATTATTTCTAAACATTTCTTAGAAAATTCTATGTTATTGAAAATCAACTGTGCTATAGCCCACAAGTTTTTGGGCGGCAAAAATTTAAAATGGTCCGATTACGATGGTTGATACCTCTATCAATAGGTTTCGGAACCTGTAATTGCCGTGACAATTTTCATTTTGATTGCTCGATTATTTCTAAACATTTCTTAGAAAATTCAATTTTATTGAAAATCAACTGTGCTATAGCCCACAAGTTTTTTGGCGGCAAAAATTTAAAATGGTCCGATTACGATGGTTGATACCTCTATCAATAGGTTTCGAAACCTGTAATTGCCGTGACAATTTTCATTTTGATTGCTCGATTATTTCTAAACATTTCTTAGAAAATTCAATTTTATTGATTATCAACTGTGCTATAGCCCACAAGTTTTTGGGCGGCAAAAATTTAAAATGGTCCGATTACGATGGTTGATACCTCTATCAATAGGTTTCGGAACCTGTAATTGCCGTGACAATTTTCATTTTGATTGCTCGATTATTTCTAAACATTTCTTAGAAAATTCAATGTTATTGAAAATCAACTGTGCTATAGCCCACAAGTTTTTGGGCGGCAAAAATTTAAAATGGTCCGATTACGATGGTTGATACCTCTATCAATAGGTTTCGAAACCTGTAATTGCCTTGACAATTTTCATTTTGATTGCTCGATTATTTCTAAACATTTCTTAGAAAATTCAATTTTATTGAAAATCAACTGTGCTATAGCCCACAAGTTTTTTGGCGGCAAAAATTTAAAATGGTCCGATTACGATGGTTGATACCTCTATCAATAGGTTTCGGAACCTGTAATTGCCGTGACAATTTTCATTTTGATTGCTCGATTATTTCTAAACATTTCTTAGAAAATTCAATTTTATTGAAAATCAACTGTGCTATAGCCCACAAGTTTTTGGGCGGCAAAAATTTAAAATGGTCCGATTACGATGGTTGATACCTCTATCAATAGGTTTCGGAACCTGTAATTGCCGTGACAATTTTCATTTTGATTGCTCGATTATTTCTGAACATTTCTTAGAAAATTCAATTTTATTGAAAATCAACTGTGCTATAGCCCACAAGTTTTTGGGCGGCAAAAATTTAAAATGGTCCGATTACGATGGTTGATACCTCTATCAATAGGTTTCGAAACCTGTAATTGCCGTGACAATTTTCATTTTGATTGCTCGATTATTTCTAAACATTTCTTAGAAAATTCAATTTTATTGAAAATCAACTGTGCTATAGCCCACAAGTTTTTGGGCGGCAAAAATTTAAAATGGTCCGATTACGATGGTTGATACCTCTATCAATAGGTTTCGGAACATGTAATTGCCGTGACAATTTTCATTTTGATTGCTCGATTATTTCTAAACATTTCTTAGAAAATTCAATTTTATTGAAAATCAACTGTGCTATAGCCCACAAGTTTTTGGGCGGCAAAAATTTAAAATGGTCCGATTACGATGGTTGATACCTCTATCAATAGGTTTCGAAACCTGTAATTGCCGTGACAATTTTCATTTTGATTGCTCGATTATTTCTAAACATTACTTAGAAAATTCATTTTTATTGAAAATCAACTGTGCTATAGCCCACAAGTTTTTGGGCGGCAAAAATTTAAAATGGTCCGATTACGATGGTTGATACCTCTATCAATAGGTTTCGGAACCTGTAATTGCCGTGACAATTTTCATTTTGATTGCTCGATTATTTCTAAACATTTCTTAGAAAATTCAATTTTATTGAAAATCAACTGTGCTATAGCCCACAAGTTTTTGGGCGGCAAAAATTTAAAATGGTCCGATTACGATGGTTGATACCTCTATCAATAGGTTTCGGAACCTGTAATTGCCGTGACAATTTTCATTTTGATTGCTCGATTATTTCTAAACATTTCTTAGAAAATTCAATTTTATTGAAAATCAACTGTGCTATAGCCCACAAGTTTTTGGGCGGCAAAAATTTAAAATGGTCCGATTACGATGGTTGATACCTCTATCAATAGGTTTCGGAACCTGTAATTGCCGTGACAATTTTCATTTTGATTGCTCGATTATTTCTAAACATTTCTTAGAAAATTCATTTTTATTGAAAATCAACTGTGCTATAGCCCACAAGTTTTTGGGCGGCAAAAATTTAAAATGGTCCGATTACGATGGTTGATACCTCTATCAATAGGTTTCGGAACCTGTAATTGCCGTGACAATTTTTATTTTGATTGCTCGATTATTTCTAAACATTTCTTAGAAAATTCAATTTTATTGAAAATCAACTGTGCTATAGCCCACAAGTTTTTGGGCGGCAAAAATTTAAAATGGTCCGATTACGATGGTTGATACCTCTATCAATAGGTTTCGGAACCTGTAATTGCCGTGACAATTTTCATTTTGATTGCTCGATTATTTCTAAACATTTCTTAGAAAATTCATTTTTATTGAAAATCAACTGTGCTATAGCCCACAAGTTTTTGGGCGGCAAAAATTTAAAATGGTCCGATTACGATGGTTGATACCTCTATCAATAGGTTTCGAAACCTGTAATTGCCGTGACAATTTTCATTTTGATTGCTCGATTATTTCTAAACATTTCTTAGAAAATTCAATTTTATTGAAAATCAACTGTGCTATAGCCCACAAGTTTTTGGGCGGCAAAAATTTAAAATGGTCCGATTACGATGGTTGATACCTCTATCAATAGGTTTCGGAACCTGTAATTACCGTGACAATTTTCATTTTGATTGCTCGATTATTTCTAAACATTTCTTAGAAAATTCAATTTTATTGAAAATCAACTGTGCTATAGCCCACAAGTTTTTGGGCGGCAAAAATTTAAAATGGTCCGATTACGATGGTTGATACCTCTATCAATAGGTTTCGGAACCTGTAATTGCTGTGACAATTTTCATTTTGATTGCTCGATTATTTCTAAACATTTCTTAGAAAATTCAATTTTATTGAAAATCAACTGTGCTATAGCCCACAAGTTTTTGGGCGGCAAAAATTTAAAATGGTCCGATTACGATGGTTGATACCTCTATCAATAGGTTTCGGAACCTGTAATTGCCGTGACAATTTTCATTTTGATTGCTCGATTATTTCTAAACATTTCTTAGAAAATTCAATTTTATTGAAAATCAACTGTGCTATAGCCCACAAGTTTTTGGGCGGCAAAAATTTAAAATGGTCCGATTACGATGGTTGATACCTCTATCAATAGGTTTCGGAACCTGTAATTGCCTTGACAATTTTCATTTTGATTGCTCGATTATTTCTAAACATTTCTTAGAAAATTCAATTTTATTGAAAATCAACTGTGCTATAGCCCACAAGTTTTTGGGCGGCAAAAATTTAAAATGGTCCGATTACGATGGTTGATACCTCTATCAATAGGTTTCGGAACCTGTAATTGCCGTGACAATTTTCATTTTGATTGCTCGATTATTTCTAAACATTTCTTAGAAAATTCAATTTTATTGAAAATCAACTGTGCTATAGCCCACAAGTTTTTGGGCGGCAAAAATTTAAAATGGTCCGATTACGATGGTTGATACCTCTATCAATAGGTTTCGGAACCTGTAATTGCCTTGACAATTTTCATTTTGATTGCTCGATTATTTCTAAACATTTCTTAGAAAATTCAATTTTATTGAAAATCAACTGTGCTATAGCCCACAAGTTTTTGGGCGGCAAAAATTTAAAATGGTCCGATTACGATGGTTGATACCTCTATCAATAGGTTTCGGAACCTGTAATTGCCGTGACAATTTTCATTTTGATTGCTCGATTATTTCTAAACATTTCTTAGAAAATTCAATTTTATTGAAAATCAACTGTGCTATAGCCCACAAGTTTTTGGGCGGCAAAAATTTAAAATGGTCCGATTACGATGGTTGATACCTCTATCAATAGGTTTCGGAACCTGTAATTGCCGTGACAATTTTCATTTTGATTGCTCGATTATTTCTAAACATTTCTTAGAAAATTCAATTTTATTGAAAATCAACTGTGCTATAGCCCACAAGTTTTTGGGCGGCAAAAATTTAAAATGGTCCGATTACGATGGTTGATACCTCTATCAATAGGTTTCGGAACCTGTAATTGCCGTGACAATTTTCATTTTGATTGCTCGATTATTTCTAAACATTTCTTAGAAAATTCAATTTTATTGAAAATCAACTGTGCTATAGCCCACAAGTTTTTGGGCGGCAAAAATTTAAAATGGTCCGATTACGATGGTTGATACCTCTATCAATAGGTTTCGGAACCTGTAATTGCCGTGACAATTTTCATTTTGATTGCTCGATTATTTCTAAACATTTCTTAGAAAATTCAATTTTATTGAAAATCAACTGTGCTATAGCCCACAAGTTTTTGGGCGGCAAAAATTTAAAATGGTCCGATTACGATGGTTGATACCTTTATCAATAGGTTTCGAAACCTGTAATTGCCGTGACAATTTTCATTTTGATTGCTCGATTATTTCTAAACATTTCTTAGAAAATTCAATTTTATTGAAAATCAACTGTGCTATAGCCCACAAGTTTTTGGGCGGCAAAAATTTAAAATGGTCCGATTACGATGGTTGATACCTCTATCAATAGGTTTCGAAACCTGTAATTGCCGTGACAATTTTCATTTTGATTGCTCGATTATTTCTAAACATTTCTTAGAAAATTCAATTTTATTGAAAATCAACTGTGCTATAGCCCACAAGTTTTTGGGCGGCAAAAATTTAAAATGGTCCGATTACGATGGTTGATACCTCTATCAATAGGTTTCGGAACCTGTAATTGCCGTGACAATTTTCATTTTGATTGCTCGATTATTTCTAAACATTTCTTAGAAAATTCAATTTTATTGAAAATCAACTGTGCTATAGCCCACAAGTTTTTGGGCGGCAAAAATTTAAAATGGTCCGATTACGATGGTTGATACCTCTATCAATAGGTTTCGGAACCTGTAATTGCCGTGACAATTTTCATTTTGATTGCTCGATTATTTCTAAACATTTCTTAGAAAATTCAATTTTATTGAAAATCAACTGTGCTATAGCCCACAAGTTTTTGGGCGGCAAAAATTTAAAATGGTCCGATTACGATGGTTGATACCTCTATCAATAGGTTTCGAAACCTGTAATTGCCGTGACAATTTTCATTTTGATTGCTCGATTATTTCTAAACATTTCTTAGAAAATTCAATTTTATTGAAAATCAACTGTGCTATAGCCCACAAGTTTTTGGGCGGCAAAAATTTAAAATGGTCCGATTACGATGGTTGATACCTCTATCAATAGGTTTCGGAACCTGTAATTGCCGTGACAATTTTCATTTTGATTGCTCGATTATTTCTAAACATTTCTTAGAAAATTCAATTTTATTGAAAATCAACTGTGCTATAGCCCACAAGTTTTTGGGCGGCAAAAATTTAAAATGGTCCGATTACGATGGTTGATACCTCTATCAATAGGTTTCGAAACCTGTAATTGCCGTGACAATTATCATTTTGATTGCTCGATTATTTCTAAACATTTCTTAGAAAATTCAATTTTATTGAAAATCAACTGTGCTATAGCCCACAAGTTTTTGGGCTGCAAAAATTTAAAATGGTCCGATTACGATGGTTGATACCTCTATCAATAGGTTTCGAAACCTGTAATTGCCGTGACAATTTTCATTTTGATTGCTCGATTATTTCTAAACATTTCTTAGAAAATTCAATTTTATTGAAAATCAACTGTGCTATAGCCCACAAGTTTTTGGGCGGCAAAAATTTAAAATGGTCCGATTACGATGGTTGATACCTCTATCAATAGGTTTCGAAACCTGTAATTACCGTGACAATTTTCATTTTGATTGCTCGATTATTTCTAAACATTTCTTAGAAAATTCAATTTTATTGAAAATCAACTGTGCTATAGCCCACAAGTTTTTGGGCGGCAAAAATTTAAAATGGTCCGATTACGATGGTTGATACCTCTATCAATAGGTTTCGAAACCTGTAATTGCCGTGACAATTTTCATTTTGATTGCTCGATTATTTCTAAACATTTCTTAGAAAATTCAATTTTATTGAAAATCAACTGTGCTATAGCCCACAAGTTTTTGGGCGGCAAAAATTTAAAATGGTCCGATTACGATGGTTGATACCTCTATCAATAGGTTTCGGAACCTGTAATTGCCGTGACAATTTTCATTTTGATTGCTCGATTATTTCTAAACATTTCTTAGAAAATTCAATTTTATTGAAAATCAACTGTGCTATAGCCCACAAGTTTTTGGGCGGCAAAAATTTAAAATGGTCCGATTACGATGGTTGATACCTCTATCAATAGGTTTCGGAACCTGTAATTGCCGTGACAATTTTCATTTTGATTGCTCGATTATTTCTAAACATTTCTTAGAAAATTCAATTTTATTGAAAATCAACTGTGCTATAGCCCACAAGTTTTTGGGCGGCAAAAATTTAAAATGGTCCGATTACGATGGTTGATACCTCTATCAATAGGTTTCGGAACCTGTAATTGCCGTGACAATTTTCATTTTGATTGCTCGATTATTTCTAAACATTTCTTAGAAAATTCAATTTTATTGAAAATCAACTGTGCTATAGCCCACAAGTTTTTGGGCGGCAAAAATTTAAAATGGTCCGATTACGATGGTTGATACCTCTATCAATAGGTTTCGAAACCTGTAATTGCCGTGACAATTTTCATTTTGATTGCTCGATTATTTCTAAACATTTCTTAGAAAATTCAATTTTATTGAAAATCAACTGTGCTATAGCCCACAAGTTTTTGGGCGGCAAAAATTTAAAATGGTCCGATTACGATGGTTGATACCTCTATCAATAGGTTTCGGAACCTGTAATTGCCGTGACAATTTTCATTTTGATTGCTCGATTATTTCTAAACATTTCTTAGAAAATTCAATTTTATTGAAAATCAACTGTGCTATAGCCCACAAGTTTTTGGGCGGCAAAAATTTAAAATGGTCCGATTACGATGGTTGATACCTCTATCAATAGGTTTCGAAACCTGTAATTGCCGTGACAATTTTCATTTTGATTGCTCGATTATTTCTAAACATTTCTTAGAAAATTCAATTTTATTGAAAATCAACTGTGCTATAGCCCACAAGTTTTTGGGCGGCAAAAATTTAAAATGGTCCGATTACGATGGTTGATACCTCTATCAATAGGTTTCAAAACCTGTAATTGCCGTGACAATTTTCATTTTGATTGCTCGATTATTTCTAAACATTTCTTAGAAAATTCAATTTTATTGAAAATCAACTGTGCTATAGCCCACAAGTTTTTGGGCGGCAAAAATTTAAAATGGTCCGATTACGATGGTTGATACCTCTATCAATAGGTTTCGGAACCTGTAATTGCCGTGACAATTTTCATTTTGATTGCTCGATTATTTCTAAACATTTCTTAGAAAATTCAATTTTATTGAAAATCAACTGTGCTATAGCCCACAAGTTTTTGGGCGGCAAAAATTTAAAATGGTCCGATTACGATGGTTGATACCTCTATCAATAGGTTTCGAAACCTGTAATTGCCGTGACAATTTTCATTTTGATTGCTCGATTATTTCTAAACATTTCTTAGAAAATTCAATTTTATTGAAAATCAACTGTGCTATAGCCCACAAGTTTTTGGGCGGCAAAAATTTAAAATGGTCCGATTACGATGGTTGATACCTCTATCAATAGGCTTCGGAACCTGTAATTGCCGTGACAATTTTCATTTTGATTGCTCGATTATTTCTAAACATTTCTTAGAAAATTCAATTTTATTGAAAATCAACTGTGCTATAGCCCACAAGTTTTTGGGCGGCAAAAATTTAAAATGCTCCGATTACGATGGTTGATACCTCTATCAATAGGTTTCGAAACCTGTAATTGCCGTGACAATTTTCATTTTGATTGCTCGATTATTTCTAAACATTTCTTAGAAAATTCAATTTTATTGAAAATCAACTGTGCTATAGCCCACAAGTTTTTGGGCGGCAAAAATTTAAAATGGTCCGATTACGATGGTTGATACCTCTATCAATAGGTTTCGAAACCTGTAATTGCCGTGACAATTTTCATTTTGATTGCTCGATTATTTCTAAACATTTCTTAGAAAATTCAATTTTATTGAAAATCAACTGTGCTATAGCCCACAAGTTTTTGGGCGGCAAAAATTTAAAATGGTCCGATTACGATGGTTGATACCTCTATCAATAGGTTTCGGAACCTGTAATTGCCGTGACAATTTTCATTTTGATTGCTCGATTATTTCTAAACATTTCTTAGAAAATTCAATTTTATTGAAAATCAACTGTGCTATAGCCCACAAGTTTTTGGGCGGCAAAAATTTAAAATGGTCCGATTACGATGGTTGATACCTCTATCAATAGGTTTCGAAACCTGTAATTGCCGTGACAATTTTCATTTTGATTGCTCGATTATTTCTAAACATTTCTTAGAAAATTCAATTTTATTGAAAATCAACTGTGCTATAGCCCACAAGTTTTTGGGCGGCAAAAATTTAAAATGGTCCGATTACGATGGTTGATACCTCTATCAATAGGTTTCGGAACCTGTAATTGCCGTGACAATTTTCATTTTGATTGCTCGATTATTTCTAAACATTTCTTAGAAAATTCAATTTTATTGAAAATCAACTGTGCTATAGCCCACAAGTTTTTGGGCGGCAAAAATTTAAAATGGTCCGATTACGATGGTTGATACCTCTATCAATAGGTTTCGGAACCTGTAATTGCCGTGACAATTTTCATTTTGATTGCTCGATTATTTCTAAACATTTCTTAGAAAATTCAATTTTATTGAAAATCAACTGTGCTATAGCCCACAAGTTTTTGGGCGGCAAAAATTTAAAATGCTCCGATTACGATGGTTGATACCTCTATCAATAGGTTTCGAAACCTGTAATTGCCGTGACAATTTTCATTTTGATTGCTCGATTATTTCTAAACATTTCTTAGAAAATTCAATTTTATTGAAAATCAACTGTGCTATAGCCCACAAGTTTTTGGGCGGCAAAAATTTAAAATGGTCCGATTACGATGGTTGATACCTCTATCAATAGGTTTCGGAACCTGTAATTGCCGTGACAATTTTCATTTTGATTGCTCGATTATTTCTAAACATTTCTTAGAAAATTCAATTTTATTGAAAATCAACTGTGCTATAGCCCACAAGTTTTTGGGCGGCAAAAATTTAAAATGCTCCGATTACGATGGTTGATACCTCTATCAATAGGTTTCGGAACCTGTAATTGCCGTGACAATTTTCATTTTGATTGCTCGATTATTTCTAAACATTTCTTAGAAAATTCAATTTTATTGAAAATCAACTGTGCTATAGCCCACAAGTTTTGGGGCTGCAAAAATTTAAAATGGTCCGATTACGATGGTTGATACCTCTATCAATAGGTTTCGAAACCTGTAATTGCCGTAACAATTTTCATTTTGATTGCTCGATTATTTCTAAACATTTCTTAGAAAATTCAATTTTATTGAAAATCAACTGTGCTATAGCCCACAAGTTTTTGGGCGGCAAAAATTTAAAATGGTCCGATTACGATGGTTGATACCTCTATCAATAGGTTTCGGAACCTGTAATTGCCGTGACAATTTTCATTTTGATTGCTCGATTATTTCTAAACATTTCTTAGAAAATTCAATTTTATTGAAAATCAACTGTGCTGTAGCCCACAAGTTTTTGGGCGGCAAAAATTTAAAATGGTCCGATTACGATGGTTGATACCTCTATCAATAGGTTTCGGAACCTGTAATTGCCGTGACAATTTTCATTTTGATTGCTCGATTATTTCTAAACATTTCTTAGAAAATTCAATTTTATTGAAAATCAACTGTGCTATAGCCCACAAGTTTTTGGGCGGCAAAAATTTAAAATGGTCCGATTACGATGGTTGATACCTCTATCAATAGGTTTCGGAACCTGTAATTGCCGTGACAATTTTCATTTTGATTGCTCGATTATTTCTAAACATTTCTTAGAAAATTCAATTTTATTGAAAATCAACTGTGCTATAGCCCACAAGTTTTTGGGCGGCAAAAATTTAAAATGGTCCGATTACGATGGTTGATACCTCTATCAATAGGTTTCGAAACCTGTAATTGCCGTGACAATTTTCATTTTGATTGCTCGATTATTTCTAAACATTTCTTAGAAAATTCAATTTTATTGAAAATCAACTGTGCTATAGCCCACAAGTTTTTTGTCGGCAAAAATTTAAAATGGTCCGATTACGATGGTTGATACCTCTATCAATAGGTTTCGAAACCTGTAATTGCCGTGACAATTTTCATTTTGATTGCTCGATTATTTCTAAACATTTCTTAGAAAATTCAATTTTATTGAAAATCAACTGTGCTATAGCCCACAAGTTTTTGGGCGGCAAAAATTTAAAATGGTCCGATTACGATGGTTGATACCTCTATCAATAGGTTTCGAAACCTGTAATTGCCGTGACAATTTTCATTTTGATTGCTCGATTATTTCTAAACATTTCTTAGAAAATTCAATTTTATTGAAAATCAACTGTGCTATAGCCCACAAGTTTTTGGGCGGCAAAAATTTAAAATGGTCCGATTACGATGGTTGATACCTCTATCAATAGGTTTCGGAACCTGTAATTGCCGTGACAATTTTCATTTTGATTGCTCGATTATTTCTAAACATTTCTTAGAAAATTCAATTTTATTGAAAATCAACTGTGCTATAGCCCACAAGTTTTTTGTCGGCAAAAATTTAAAATGGTCCGATTACGATGGTTGATACCTCTATCAATAGGTTTCGAAACCTGTAATTGCCGTGACAATTTTCATTTTGATTGCTCGATTATTTCTAAACATTTCTTAGAAAATTCAATTTTATTGAAAATCAACTGTGCTATAGCCCACAAGTTTTTGGGCGGCAAAAATTTAAAATGGTCCGATTACGATGGTTGATACCTCTATCAATAGGTTTCGGAACCTGTAATTGCCGTGACAATTTTCATTTTGATTGCTCGATTATTTCTAAACATTTCTTAGAAAATTCAATTTTATTGAAAATCAACTGTGCTATAGCCCACAAGTTTTTGGGCGGCAAAAATTTAAAATAGTCCGATTACGATGGTTGATACCTCTATCAATAGGTTTCGGAACCTGTAATTGCCGTGACAATTTTCATTTTGATTGCTCGATTATTTCTAAACATTTCTTAGAAAATTCAATTTTATTGAAAATCAACTGTGCTATAGCCCACAAGTTTTTGGGCGGCAAAAATTTAAAATGGTCCGATTACGATGGTTGATACCTCTATCATTAGGTTTCGGAACCTGTAATTGCCGTGACAATTTT
This sequence comes from Tipula vernalis, assembly GCA_958295665.1. Taxonomy (NCBI): domain Eukaryota; kingdom Metazoa; phylum Arthropoda; class Insecta; order Diptera; family Tipulidae; genus Tipula; species Tipula vernalis. The sequence goes on along the minus strand of OY282558.1, from coordinate 12,853,951 downwards.
CATTTTGATTGCTCGATTATTTCTAAACATTTCTTAGAAAATTCAATTTTATTGAAAATCAACTGTGCTATAGCCCACAAGTTTTTTGGCGGCAAAAATTTAAAATGGTCCGATTACGATGGTTGATACCTCTATCATTATGTTTCGGAACCTGTAATTGCCGTGACAATTTTCATTTTGATTACTCGATTATTTCTAAACATTTCTTAGAAAATTCAATTTTATTGAAAATCAACTGTGCTATAGCCCACAAGTTTTTGGGCGGCAAAAATTTAAAATAGTCCGATTACGATGGTTGATACCTCTATCAATAGGTTTCGGAACCTGTAATTGCCGTGACAATTTTCATTTTGATTGCTCGATTATTTCTAAACATTTCTTAGAAAATTCAATTTTATTGAAAATCAACTGTGCTATAGCCCACAAGTTTTTGGGCGGCAAAAATTTAAAATGGTCCGATTACGATGGTTGATACCTCTATCAATAGGTTTCGGAACCTGTAATTGCCGTGACAATTTTCATTTTGATTGCTCGATTATTTCTAAACATTTCTTAGAAAATTCAATTTTATTGAAAATCAACTGTGCTATAGCCCACAAGTTTTTTGTCGGCAAAAATTTAAAATGGTCCGATTACGATGGTTGATACCTCTATCAATAGGTTTCGAAACCTGTAATTGCCGTGACAATTTTCATTTTGATTGCTCGATTATTTCTAAACATTTCTTAGAAAATTCAATTTTATTGAAAATCAACTGTGCTATAGCCCACAAGTTTTTGGGCGGCAAAAATTTAAAATGGTCCGATTACGATGGTTGATACCTCTATCAATAGGTTTCGGAACCTGTAATTGCCGTGACAATTTTCATTTTGATTGCTCGATTATTTCTAAACATTTCTTAGAAAATTCAATTTTATTGAAAATCAACTGTGCTATAGCCCACAAGTTTTTTGTCGGCAAAAATTTAAAATGGTCCGATTACGATGGTTGATACCTCTATCAATAGGTTTCGAAACCTGTAATTGCCGTGACAATTTTCATTTTGATTGCTCGATTATTTCTAAACATTTCTTAGAAAATTCAATTTTATTGAAAATCAACTGTGCTATAGCCCACAAGTTTTTGGGCGGCAAAAATTTAAAATGGTCCGATTACGATGGTTGATACCTCTATCAATAGGTTTCGAAACCTGTAATTGCCGTGACAATTTTCATTTTGATTGCTCGATTATTTCTAAACATTTCTTAGAAAATTCAATTTTATTGAAAATCAACTGTGCTATAGCCCACAAGTTTTTGGGCGGCAAAAATTTAAAATGGTCCGATTACGATGGTTGATACCTCTATCAATAGGTTTCGGAACCTGTAATTGCCGTGACAATTTTCATTTTGATTGCTCGATTATTTCTAAACATTTCTTAGAAAATTCAATTTTATTGAAAATCAACTGTGCTATAGCCCACAAGTTTTTTGTCGGCAAAAATTTAAAATGGTCCGATTACGATGGTTGATACCTCTATCAATAGGTTTCGAAACCTGTAATTGCCGTGACAATTTTCATTTTGATTGCTCGATTATTTCTAAACATTTCTTAGAAAATTCAATTTTATTGAAAATCAACTGTGCTATAGCCCACAAGTTTTTGGGCGGCAAAAATTTAAAATGGTCCGATTACGATGGTTGATTACCTCTATCAATAGGTTTCGGAACCTGTAATTGCCGTGACAATTTTCATTTTGATTGCTCGATTATTTCTAAACATTTCTTAGAAAATTCAATTTTATTGAAAATCAACTGTGCTATAGCCCACAAGTTTTTGGGCGGCAAAAATTTAAAATGGTCCGATTACGATGGTTGATACCTCTATCAATAGGTATCGGAACCTGTAATTGCCGTGACAATTTTCATTTTGATTGCTCGATTATTTCTAAACATTTCTTAGAAAATTCAATTTTATTGAAAATCAACTGTGCTATAGCCCACAAGTTTTTGGGCGGCAAAAATTTAAAATGGTCCGATTACGATGGTTGATACCTCTATCAATAGGTTTCGAAACCTGTAATTGCCGTGACAATTTTCATTTTGATTGCTCGATTATTTCTAAACATTTCTTAGAAAATTCAATTTTATTGAAAATCAACTGTGCTATAGCCCACAAGTTTTTGGGCGGCAAAAATTTAAAATGGTCCGATTACGATGGTTGATACCTCTATCAATAGGTTTCGGAACTTGTAATTGCCGTGACAATTTTCATTTTGATTGCTCGATTATTTCTAAACATTTCTTAGAAAATTCAATTTTATTGACAATCAACTGTGCTATAGCCCACAATTTTTTTGTCGGCAAAAATTTAAAATGGTCCGATTACGATGGTTGATACCTCTATCAATAGGTTTCGAAACCTGTAATTGCCGTGACAATTTTCATTTTGATTGCTCGATTATTTCTAAACATTTCTTAGAAAATTCAATTTTATTGAAAATCAACTGTGCTATAGCCCACAAGTTTTTGGGCGGCAAAAATTTAAAATGGTCCGATTACGATGGTTGATACCTCTATCAATAGGTTTCGAAACCTGTAATTGCCGTGACAATTTTCATTTTGATTGCTCGATTATTTCTAAACATTTCTTAGAAAATTCAATTTTATTGAAAATCAACTGTGCTATAGCCCACAAGTTTTTGGGCGGCAAAAATTTAAAATGGTCCGATTACGATGGTTGATACCTCTATCAATAGGTTTCGGAACCTGTAATTGCCGTGACAATTTTCATTTTGATTGCTCGATTATTTCTAAACATTTCTTAGAAAATTCAATTTTATTGAAAATCAACTGTGCTATAGCCCACAAGTTTTTTGTCGGCAAAATTTTAAAATGATCCGATTACGATGGTTGATACCTCTATCAATAGGTTTCGAAACCTGTAATTGCCGTGACAATTTTCATTTTGATTGCTCGATTATTTCTAAACATTTCTTAGAAAATTCAATTTTATTGAAAATCAACTGTGCTATAGCCCACAAGTTTTTGGGCGGCAAAAATTTAAAATGGTCCGATTACGATGGTTGATACCTCTATCAATAGGTTTCGAAACCTGTAATTGCCGTGACAATTTTCATTTTGATTGCTCGATTATTTCTAAACATTTCTTAGAAAATTCAATTTTATTGAAAATCAACTGTGCTATAGCCCACAAGTTTTTGGGCGGCAAAAATTTAAAATGGTCCGATTACGATGGTTGATACCTCTATCAATAGGTTTCGGAACCTGTAATTGCCGTGACAATTTTCATTTTGATTGCTCGATTATTTCTAAACATTTCTTAGAAAATTCAATTTTATTGAAAATCAACTGTGTATAGCCCACAAGTTTTTTGTCGGCAAAAATTTAAAATGGTCCGATTACGATGGTTGATACCTCTATCAATAGGTTTCGAAACCTGTAATTGCCGTGACAATTTTCATTTTGATTGCTCGATTATTTCTAAACATTTCTTAGAAAATTCAATTTTATTGAAAATCAACTGTGCTATAGCCCACAAGTTTTTGGGCGGCAAAAATTTAAAATGGTCCGATTACGATGGTTGATACCTCTATCAATAGGTTTCGGAACCTGTAATTGCCGTGACAATTTTCATTTTGATTGCTCGATTATTTCTAAACATTTCTTAGAAAATTCAATTTTATTGAAAATCAACTGTGCTATAGCCCACAAGTTTTTGGGCGGCAAAAATTTAAAATGGTCCGATTACGATGGTTGATACCTCTATCAATAGGTTTCGGAACCTGTAATTGCCGTGACAATTTTCATTTTGATTGCTCGATTATTTCTAAACATTTCTTAGAAAATTCAATTTTATTGAAAATCAACTGTGCTATAGCCCACAAGTTTTTGGGCGGCAAAAATTTAAAATGGTCCGATTACGATGGTTGATACCTCTATCAATAGGTTTCGAAACCTGTAATTGCCGTGACAATTTTCATTTTGATTGCTCGATTATTTCTAAACATTTCTTAGAAAATTCAATTTTATTGAAAATCAACTGTGCTATAGCCCACAAGTTTTTGGGCGGCAAAAATTTAAAATGGTCCGATTACGATGGTTGATACCTCTATCAATAGGTTTCGGAACTTGTAATTGCCGTGACAATTTTCATTTTGATTGCTCGATTATTTCTAAACATTTCTTAGAAAATTCAATTTTATTGACAATCAACTGTGCTATAGCCCACAATTTTTTTGTCGGCAAAAATTTAAAATGGTCCGATTACGATGGTTGATACCTCTATCAATAGGTTTCGAAACCTGTAATTGCCGTGACAATTTTCATTTTGATTGCTCGATTATTTCTAAACATTTCTTAGAAAATTCAATTTTATTGAAAATCAACTGTGCTATAGCCCACAAGTTTTTGGGCGGCAAAAATTTAAAATGGTCCGATTACGATGGTTGATACCTCTATCAATAGGTTTCGAAACCTGTAATTGCCGTGACAATTTTCATTTTGATTGCTCGATTATTTCTAAACATTTCTTAGAAAATTCAATTTTATTGAAAATCAACTGTGCTATAGCCCACAAGTTTTTGGGCGGCAAAAATTTAAAATGCTCCGATTACGATGGTTGATACCTCTATCAATAGGTTTCGGAACCTGTAATTGCCGTGACAATTTTCATTTTGATTGCTCGATTATTTCTAAACATTTCTTAGAAAATTCAATTTTATTGAAAATCAACTGTGCTATAGCCCACAAGTTTTTGGGCGGCAAAAATTTAAAATGGTCCGATTACGATGGTTGATACCTCTATCAATAGGTTTCGAAACCTGTAATTGCCGTAACAATTTTCATTTTGATTGCTCGATTATTTCTAAACATTTCTTAGAAAATTCAATTTTATTGAAAATCAACTGTGCTATAGCCCACAAGTTTTTGGGCGGCAAAAATTTAAAATGGTCCGATTACGATGGTTGATACCTCTATCAATAGGTTTCGGAACCTGTAATTGCCGTGACAATTTTCATTTTGATTGCTCGATTATTTCTAAACATTTCTTAGAAAATTCAATTTTATTGAAAATCAACTGTGCTATAGCCCACAAGTTTTTGGGCGGCAAAAATTTAAAATGGTCCGATTACGATGGTTGATACCTCTATCAATAGGTTTCGAAACCTGTAATTGCCGTGACAATTTTCATTTTGATTGCTCGATTATTTCTAAACATTTCTTAGAAAATTCAATTTTATTGAAAATCAACTGTGCTATAGCCCACAAGTTTTTGGGCGGCAAAAATTTAAAATGCTCCGATTACGATGGTTGATACCTCTATCAATAGGTTTCGGAACCTGTAATTGCCGTGACAATTTTCATTTTGATTGCTCGATTATTTCTAAACATTTCTTAGAAAATTCAATTTTATTGAAAATCAACTGTGCTATAGCCCACAAGTTTTGGGGCGGCAAAAATTTAAAATGGTCCGATTACGATGGTTGATACCTCTATCAATAGGTTTCGAAACCTGTAATTGCCGTGACAATTTTCATTTTGATTGCTCGATTATTTCTAAACATTTCTTAGAAAATTCAATTTTATTGAAAATCAACTGTGCTATAGCCCACAAGTTTTTGGGCGGCAAAAATTTAAAATGGTCCGATTACGATGGTTGATACCTCTATCAATAGGTTTCGGAACCTGTAATTGCCGTGACAATTTTCATTTTGATTGCTCGATTATTTCTAAACATTTCTTAGAAAATTCAATTTTATTGAAAATCAACTGTGATATAGCCCACAAGTTTTTGGGCGGCAAAAATTTAAAATGGTCCGATTACGATGGTTGATACCTCTATCAATAGGTTTCGGAACCTGTAATTGCCGTGACAATTTTCATTTTGATTGCTCGATTATTTCTAAACATTTCTTAGAAAATTCAATTTTATTGAAAATCAACTGTGCTATAGCCCACAAGTTTTTGGGCGGCAAAAATTTAAAATGGTCCGATTACGATGGTTGATACCTCTATCAATAGGTTTCGAAACCTGTAATTGCCGTGACAATTTTCATTTTGATTGCTCGATTATTTCTAAACATTTCTTAGAAAATTCAATTTTATTGAAAATCAACTGTGCTATAGCCCACAAGTTTTTGGGCGGCAAAAATTTAAAATGGTCCGATTACGATGGTTGATACCTCTATCAATAGGTTTCGGAACCTGTAATTGCCGTGACAATTTTCATTTTGATTGCTCGATTATTTCTAAACATTTCTTAGAAAATTCAATTTTATTGAAAATCAACTGTGCTATAGCCCACAAGTTTTTGGGCGGCAAAAATTTAAAATGGTCCGATTACGATGGTTGATACCTCTATCAATAGGTTTCGAAACCTGTAATTGCCGTGACAATTTTCATTTTGATTGCTCGATTATTTCTAAACATTTCTTAGAAAATTCAATTTTATTGAAAATCAACTGTGCTATAGCCCACAAGTTTTTGGGCGGCAAAAATTTAAAATGGTCCGATTACGATGGTTGATACCTCTATCAATAGGTTTCGAAACCTGTAATTGCCGTGACAATTTTCATTTTGATTGCTCGATTATTTCTAAACATTTCTTAGAAAATTCAATTTTATTGAAAATCAACTGTGCTATAGCCCACAAGTTTTTGGGCGGCAAAAATTTAAAATGGTCCGATTACGATGGTTGATACCTCTATCAATAGGTTTCGAAACCTGTAATTGCCGTGACAATTTTCATTTTGATTGCTCGATTATTTCTAAACATTTCTTAGAAAATTCAATTTTATTGAAAATCAACTGTGCTATAGCCCACAAGTTTTTGGGCGGCAAAAATTTCAAATGCTCCGATTACGATGGTTGATACCTCTATCAATAGGTTTCGGAACCTGTAATTGCCGTGACAATTTTCATTTTGATTGCTCGATTATTTCTAAACATTTCTTAGAAAATTCAATTTTATTGAAAATCAACTGTGCTATAGCCCACAAGTTTTTGGGCGGCAAAAATTTAAAATGGTCCGATTACGATGGTTGATACCTCTATCAATAGGTTTCGAAACCTGTAATTGCCGTGACAATTTTCATTTTGATTGCTCGATTATTTCTAAACATTTCTTAGAAAATTCAATTTTATTGAAAATCAACTGTGCTATAGCCCACAAGTTTTTGGGCGGCAAAAATTTAAAATGGTCCGATTACGATGGTTGATACCTCTATCAATAGGTTTCGAACCTGTAATTGCCGTGACAATTTTCATTTTGATTGCTCGATTATTTCTAAACATTTCTTAGAAAATTCAATTTTATTGAAAATCAACTGTGCTATAGCCCACAAGTTTTTGGGCGGCAAAAATTTAAAATGGTCCGATTACGATGGTTGATACCTCTATCAATAGGTTTCGAAACCTGTAATTGCCGTGACAATTTTCATTTTGATTGCTCGATTATTTCTAAACATTTCTTAGAAAATTCAATTTTATTGAAAATCAACTGTGCTATAGCCCACAAGTTTTTGGGCGGCAAAAATTTAAAATGGTCCGATTACGATGGTTGATACCTCTATCAATAGGTTTCGGAACCTGTAATTGCCGTGACAATTTTCATTTTGATTGCTCGATTATTTCTAAACATTTCTTAGAAAATTCAATTTTATTGAAAATCAACTGTGCTATAGCCCACAAGTTTTTGGGCGGCAAAAATTTAAAATGGTCCGATTACGATGGTTGATACCTCTATCAATAGGTTTCGAACCTGTAATTGCCGTGACAATTTTCATTTTGATTGCTCGATTATTTCTAAACATTTCTTAGAAAATTCAATTTTATTGAAAATCAACTGTGCTATAGCCCACAAGTTTTTGGGCGGCAAAAATTTAAAATGGTCCGATTACGATGGTTGATACCTCTATCAATAGGTTTCGGAACCTGTAATTGCCGTGACAATTTTCATTTTGATTGCTCGATTATTTCTAAACATTTCTTAGAAAATTCAATTTTATTGAAAATCAACTGTGCTATAGCCCACAAGTTTTTGGGCGGCAAAAATTTAAAATGGTCCGATTACGATGGTTGATACCTCTATCAATAGGTTTCGGAACCTGTAATTGCCGTGACAATTTTCATTTTGATTGCTCGATTATTTCTAAACATTTCTTAGAAAATTCAATTTTATTGAAAATCAACTGTGCTATAGCCCACAAGTTTTTGGGCGGCAAAAATTTAAAATGCTCCGATTACGATGGTTGATACCTCTATCAATAGGTTTCGGAACCTGTAATTGCCGTGACAATTTTCATTTTGATTGCTCGATTATTTCTAAACATTTCTTAGAAAATTCAATTTTATTGAAAATCAACTGTGCTATAGCCCACAAGTTTTTGGGCGGCAAAAATTTAAAATGGTCCGATTACGATGGTTGATACCTCTATCAATAGGTTTCGAAACCTGTAATTGCCGTGACAATTTTCATTTTGATTGCTCGATTATTTCTAAACATTTCTTAGAAAATTCAATTTTATTGAAAATCAACTGTGCTATAGCCCACAAGTTTTTGGGCGGCAAAAATTTAAAATGGTCCGATTACGATGGTTGATACCTCTATCAATAGGTTTCGAACCTGTAATTGCCGTGACAATTTTCATTTTGATTGCTCGATTATTTCTAAACATTTCTTAGAAAATTCAATTTTATTGAAAATCAACTGTGCTATAGCCCACAAGTTTTTGGGCGGCAAAAATTTAAAATGGTCCGATTACGATGGTTGATACCTCTATCAATAGGTTTCGAAACCTGTAATTGCCGTGACAATTTTCATTTTGATTGCTCGATTATTTCTAAACATTTCTTAGAAAATTCAATTTTATTGAAAATCAACTGTGCTATAGCCCACAAGTTTTTGGGCGGCAAAAATTTAAAATGGTCCGATTACGATGGTTGATACCTCTATCAATAGGTTTCGAACCTGTAATTGCCGTGACAAT